>JAQIXJ010003431.1:0-12827 GCA_034700185.1 Phthiracarus laevigatus
TAGAATGTGTACAATATTTACATTCACTAAAACCAAATCCAATAATTCATCGCGATTTGAAACCCGAAAATATATTAGTAACTAATTATATTAATAATAGATTTGTTAAATTATCTGATTTTGGTTTATCCACATTCCATACAACTGATGATCAGTCTCATACCAAATATAAGGGAACTTTTGGTTATATAGCGCCAGAATTAAACTTTAATACGAGATATACGACTAAATCAGACATTTATAGTTTAGGCGTTATTATTCAGCAATTGTTTCATTTTAATTCAAAGTAAGCTTTTATTTTTAATGTCGAATATATTTAATTTTAATTTCTTTATAGCGACGAAAGTGTGGTAAATTTATTTCCTCACTTTATTGAAATAAAAAAGTTAGCGTCACTCTTATTAAGCGGAGATCCAAATTCACGACCAGATTGTGAAAAAATATTGTCAAGACATAATAAATGGCGTTTAACTCGCAATCAATGTTTAGATAATTATGAATTCGTTAGAATCGTCAATAAACATCCAAAAACAGAATCAATTAATGAAAGCTTTATTGAATTTTTTATACAACATAAATATTATATAAATAGTTTCACTAATAATTCTTTTTTTCGAAAGTATTTCCAAACGTTTTTAAATAAATTTATCATTTTAAAAAATCATAATAATTTTAAATAAAACAATTAATTTAAAAACTACTAACGATTCTATTAATATAATATAATATTTACTACATTTATTAATATTGGTTTTTAATAAAATAAACTTATAAACTCACATATTGGAACTAATAAAACAACTGAAATACAAAATCTTTTAATAAATCGGTTAACGAACTTAAACTTGCTTAGCCAAAACAGCGATGTTTCAAAAAACTGGTTTCATTTAAACTCGTTATAAATATTGACGGTTATGAGAAATAGATGATTCCAACCAAACTAAATGTTTCCGAAATCAAGCAAGTATTGTGTGGCCCATTGTTTACATTAATGCTATTATCTGATGGTGATATGTATTTTTGTGGTAATATTATAGGTAGTTTATCACATGCTAATCCAAAAACAAGATCGATACGGTGATAATATCTGACTTTGTTAAGTTAGTTTCAGTTATTATATGGTCGCTCGCTCCCAGTATTTACATTATAAAATTGTATAGTATATAAAACATTAATTCGTTTTCTATAAAACATTAGCGGCAGATGCCACTTAAGTTTTTACTTATAATTTTTCAGTTTAATCTGATTTTTGAACATTTTAACCGAAGATTTTGACTAATCAGAGGTTGATTATCCTTACATGACCACAAATCTGTGGCAGATTCCACAAAAATTTCAACTTTATTTTAAGTTATTTTTGCATACTTTGCATGTTTTATCCAGAATTTTGTCAATTTTAGCCTAAAATTTCCTTATTTTACATAAAATAACGTCAGATGCTACTCATATTGTATTTCTAGTTTTGGTCATTTTTGCCTAATTTTGCCCATTTTTCCAGTATATTGGATTTTATTGTCATTTTTAAACTAGAAATCACTTATTTAAGGCAAATTTCAGCGGGTGCCACTGAAGTTATAATCTTAATTTTGCCAATTATTTGCCTATTATTGGCTATTTATGACCCTTTTAATGTCACTTTTTCACTTTTTTATGCTCATTTTGACCCGGTTTTCGCCTGTATCAACCTTAAATTGACCCAATTCAGGCTATTTTTGACCCTTTTAATGACACTTTGAGAATACTTTTGTTCATATTGACACTATTTAGTGGCCTTATTAACCTGAAAATCACATAAATAACATAAGAAATCGTTAAATTCCCTTAATTAAAGTAAAGATCAAAATCCTTAATTAGAAATAATAAATCGTTGAAATCCCTTAATTAGAAATTGGTAAAATCCCTTAATTAGAATAAGAAATAGGTAAATTCCATTAATTACAAAAATTGGTAAAATCCCTTTATTAAATCAAAAATTTATAGCCCTTTATTAAGAGTGTGTACATCCGACAGACGGACGGACAGACAGAATACTCAAATCCATTTATTTTAATTTTGCATAGTCAGATAAAAAATTATTTAAAAACTAATATTCATTAAAATTGGTTTAACAATACATAGCCATTTATGTCTTGCGTTATCGAATGATAACAATTGTTTTATTTTTGGCGAATATACTGAAAAGCATATAATGATTAAAGATATAAATCACATAACTCCGCTTACATCATTTGAAGTAACATATGTTTTCTATGAACAAAATTTCTAATAAAACGTTACATTTTAACTGATTAATTAACTGTAAATGATTTCTCTTATCTAACGATTATTATTTTTTTGGTTAACTTTTTGTTGTTATTTTTAGATTAAGAATTTATAGTGTTGTATTTAACACTTCACTGGAACACCTAAAGTTAATTCGCAACTGGTACTATGGGATAAATATTTTTTACTTACTTCAAACAGTGCATTGCGCATCACATTTTATGAACTGCACATCTATGCGTTAACGCTTAAAGTTTTGCAGCAAACACCAACATAAATGGGATATCTGTATTGAAAAGCTTTGTCATCCACTTAAGGTATTTTGGTGTAGAAAATTTACCTATTCGCTTTTATCGGCAACGAAATATAACTATTATATTCAGTATATGTTAAACGAGGAATACCTAAAGATGCAAAAAATCCTCGTTTATAATAAAAATGTTATGGGCGCGCAAAGATCGATTGGGGCGATTTTTATACCGATGTTCTGGTGAAGTGTTAAATAAAATTTTAACTACCGCTACATGTTGTAAACAAGAACGACACATTCATAGAGAACTCACTTTTAATAGATATATGCATTCATATGTCACAAATATATTAGTTTTAAAGCCAACATTGTTCAATTTAAAATCCTTTTATTAACTTAAAAATATGATAAATTCCTTAATTTATATAAGATTGCGTACACCGGGACAGACAGACAGACATGGTCAAATCCATAAGCTCGACTTATTTAAAAAAGTGAGCCAAAAAATTTTGAACAGCTGTTACTCCTAGACCTATCTGCACAGTTTCGAATAACAAGTTATTTTTTGTTCTACTCATCAAAACGTTTTAAATGATACTAGTTTTATTATCCCATTCGCATACGTTCACTCAAATAGCCACTATTCCTTTTTAACGTGTTTTAGTGGTCATTACATCACTGTTGAGTAGTTCTCATTCGAATATTTGGTTGCTGATCGACCGATTGACCTGCGGCCAATTCCATTCTCTGTACCACAACTGATGTATTTTCAGTTACTGCTTCTCGTGCCCTAACTTATGTATATTGGCGCTAACCTTAGCTCAGCTCAATATCGCGTCTCAAAATTTTTAGCTCACTTTTATAAAAAAAAGTAGAGCTTATGCTTTTGACACTGTCCGTCCGTCTGTCTGTCTGTCTGTCTGTCTGTGTGTCCGCAGTCCAATTTCTTATAATAAAAGACATTTGTCATTTTGCCATTTTGACATGAAAACTAATAATATTGTGACATTAGATGGCAAATAACTATTAAAAGTGAGCTCTCTAAGAATGTATCGTTCTTGTTTCTTTATTAATTCTTGTTTTCGTTGTTTTTGGTCAATGGCCGCTTCCGTATCAGGGAATGTGTTCATTATGGAGGTTTTTCACTTCTTTTTGGAGGTCTCTTAAATCTTGTTGTAGTGCTTGGCGTTCCTCTTTCAATTTGTTTTCGTGTGCTTCTGTTATTTTGAAGTGTTTCTATTTCTTGACCCATATTGATTGATTATTGCTCTTTTTAGTTTTGTATTGTGTCTTTAGCTATTAAGGCTGCATCATTATTGTTCATTATTTTTCTGTCATTTTCGAGTGCTTCCTTTTGTTTAATCATTTGGCTTTGTGGTTTGTCGAACTCCTTTCTATAAGCCAATAATCATTCTTGTGAGTCAGTGTAAAATCCTGTCATTGCAACCGTGGTCCTTAATCATTTCGGGAATTGAATTCTTGTTACATCAACAATATTGAAAGCGTTGAGCAATGCTGTGTCTACCAAATCTTCCACGAAGCCTAATGCACGCCAACCACTTCCATTAGTTTCTGGACATATTATCGATAGAGGGTGAGTTTATGCTCATGTTTAACTTTTAGTTACATTATAGATAATGAAATATTTATTCGGTTCTTCAAATATAAACACAATGTCAACAATTGGAATTATAGGACAGATGCAGCGATGTATTTTCGTAATATATTGCATCATATCTTTACATTTTTACCACCCAACAATCGTTCATATCAAATTCATTAATAAACAGTTCTTTAAACTCTTTTCTATATGTTTTCGAGCCCTCCAAACCACACAATCGTTTAAATCGTTTGTTTCGTAACGCGCCTTTTCGTCCACTGCGTATATTAGTCTTTCCGTTTATTTTTATAAGATGGCATCAAGCCGTTTTGTTATTTCGGTTGTAGGAAAATTCTTAATTTTCAATTTGTTCAAAAGTCTCACATCCCCCTCGAAGACCTCTTTTCTGATTCGGTGTTTTGTAATCTGTTTGCAAAGAATATTGACCGATTATTCTTAACCGGTTATTATTTCCCAAATATCGTTGTCGGGCGTAAACGGTTGAATTAAACTTTTTTCATTGTTCAAATTTTACGGGCTCGCCTTGTTTTCGTTTGAGAGTCGCTTCCTCTTCCCACGTGTTTCGCTTTATTCGCTTGCAGAGCGAAGGTTTACTGTTTGTCCAGTTAGTTCAATATCAACGACATCTACACCGTTGTAAAGAAGATAAAAATGTCGTGGCGCTCCATTAGGGTTGCGATGCATCATATTCTAAGTCACTGTCCTCTAACACGTTAACCGTAGATGATAACCTTCCAATGCACGACATTTTATCTTGGAAAAAAGCTAGCAATCTTCTTCTGATTCATACAAAAGCAGCCGAGTTATGAACTTCCGGTGCGAATAATTTTATCATATAAACGTTTCTATCGCATTCAATACACGAAACGCCACATAAAAGACATCCGTCCTCGAATGGGTAATATTGATTGTTGGGTTTGTTTGTTTCGATTTCTCAGAGGGTTATATGCTTTCGGCACAGCATAAAGTTTGGACAAGTGTCCCGCCAGTGTCCGACGCACTCGATCCCAATATATGAGTAGCTTGCGACAAATATACTGCATTTTCGTAAAAATTTCTATTTGTTACCTGTTCTAAAATTTAGGGAATATTGATCCAATTTGTTTAATTAATTGGTTCCAAATTATGATATTGTGAAGCCGTCACCAATTGTTCTAAATTCTCATATTGCTTAAATTACTTAGTGATTCTGATGTACAGTCCTTTTGCCATTTTGCGCCTTCATGTTCTCTTCATGTTATGGGCGCTCGAGTTCTTGAGTTCCCATTGTTTCTCTTCTTTTTGTTGTTGGTTTTACGTGACGATTGGTAGGAATGCTAATTTTGGTTAGACTAATATAATTAATATTGAGTTTAACTTTTGTCTCACGATAGAAATCAACATGAAGTAAATTATCAAACCACGAATTATCTGCTGTATCACGGTTATTAATATTATACTACAAAGAGGAATTATGGCACTCCATTTCTAACCAATTAGCGCGTTTTTAGTCTGTATCATCACTATTTGTTTATTAATTTCTGATTCAAGGGACATAAATAAAGTATAAGTTCCCCACTTTACGTTCGTTTTCATTATATACCCTTCAATAATAGTGGTTAACCATTTTCCACAAATGATTTCCTAAATTTTTTTTGCCTTTTTCTACTCAAAGTAACAGTAACACAAAATTGTTCACATAATTGTTTCAATCTTATGAGTTCTCTCCTTTGTTCGTATAAGAGGTTATACTATATTTTTTTATTAGTTTTTATTGACTATTTAAGTAAGAACCGTTTCACGCTTGTTTTATTAGAGCTGATATTCTTTACTCATTTTTAGCTTTTGGGCGCCAATTTGCATTGGATCGCATAAATTATTCACACAACCCTGTAAATTAGATCAATCTGTTGTTATAATGATTTCAATCCAAGATCCAATTGTTTTGCAAGAAATATGTCTGGTTGTAGTCTATATTAAACGCATTTCTGTAAGCTTACGTACCAACAATGTACCGCAAATTTTAACAAATGGGTTTCACTTAGAAGTTGGTTAACAGTCGCAATTTCTCGAACAACGAATCTAATATTAACGACTGCGTTCTTCTAACGAGCTTTTCGAATAAATGTTTGTCTTGTGCTACTTTGGTGCCATATAACGACGAATAACGTCCAACATATATGAGCAATTAAATCGTAAAATACATTCCAGCGATGATAATCTAAAATGCCAAATATTGTATCTAAAAGAGAACAGCGTCCGCAGCACCTCTTTAAAACATACCTGATTTTGTCACAAAACTAGGATCAATGTTGACCCATTGCTGTACTTTCTGTTCGGAATTCAAGAAAAAGGCATTTAAATCTAATTTATCATTATATTAAAAGACTTTATATTTTTCCATTTGGCTTTCTTATATTTAGTGCTGTTAATTAGTGGTTTTAAGACCAGTGTTAACCGGTTATGACCACCGTTTTTAAAAACATTAACTGGTAAAATTGCCCTTAATACCGATAATTACCGGAGTAATTTGATTAAAACTTAACAATTTCCTTCAACTAACATGTTTTTCTTAAAAGTTTTATTTTTAAATTAGAATTAAATTAATTGTTTATGATTAATCTTTAAAAATGTTTATAAAACTAAATAACTGAAGAATGCATCAATAATTTCAATATAATTTGATAATTTTAATTGATTAAAAAATACAATAAAGTTGAAAATAATTTTTTTTCGATGTAAAAACTGTATTAAAAATCAAATTCAATTAATATAAAAAAATTCAAAATAATATTTGCGAACACATTTTAATGAGTTTTTTATAACCGGTTATGACAGCCGAAATTTTTCATTTTTTAACATTCATGTTGCCAGCATCGGTCTTGACCGCCTATTTATATTTTTTCTCTTGACCGGTAATGAACATCTCTACTTATATTCTATCGCACATGTCTAGATATAAGAGCTATCGAAAGGATAACTAAATTCATTTTCTGAAACCAAGAACGGGTTCTTCTATTAAAATAAAAGGGTTCACCTAATCCTAGATGGTCAATCTCTTTCTTTATGGCTACTCTTACTATGTTAAACTTACCTCTTATCGAAAGAGTTCTGGGCAGACTTATATTCATCCAACGGGTAGTAATCGCATCGAACCTTTGTCTAGGTAGAAGAAGTTAGACATCCTAATAAATTACAAACTTTACTCATTTACTAAGGCGGTCTACTACTCCGATACATCAGTATCCGCAGTATTATAGAGCTTATTTCTCTCATAATTACGTTTTAGGCTATCCGTGCGTTACTTATTAAAGGTTTAATCCTCATTTATTAATGATATAATTTTATTCATACTAAAGGAGTCTAATAATCCATGCGTTCCGGAAGAACAGACAGACTATGGCCAATACTGTCGATCCTTACCAGAATATCCTTGCTTAAGCATATCGTTTATACCACTTCTGCGCTAACTCGAGTAGTTTTAAATCATTTCGCATAAACAAACATTGGGACTGAGATATGGGGCGTTCAGTATGATTTATTGTAAAGAGTATATTGTTCCGAACCGAAAAATTGAACAAATCTCCGAGAAAACTCTGTCTCAATTCACGCATCTCACTATGTTGACACTAAAATCATGCTTTAAATTATTATTTTGTTTACAATAGGTAAGATATAACACTAAGGTTATCAGAACATCATACTTCCTGTTACTTTAACAATGCAAACCGAAATTCGGATGATTAACCATGTCTTCACGATTCGTCCAGTTATATGCTCAAAGTTAGGAGGCGTTCAGAGTTTCTGCAATGCATGGGTCGTGAACCACATACAGACATTACCTAAGTGTTGACATACCTTCACTAGAAGCTCAACAATCACACCTTTAATAAATGCACATTATTTAAATGCAATAGTTGCTAAAAGAACTTTAAATGATTAAGTTTAAGCGTGCAATGCATGAATGTATAATCCATTAAAACTAACTGAATGAAAACGTACAAGTTTGTGTTCAAAATTATAGTTAACATACATTAAAGAAACTGAAATTCCAACATAAGAACAGTTTTTTATTTTTGTCTGGACCTTTCCTGGTGGAGTCATACACGTATCTTGGCAAACTATGACAACCATAAGTGAGAAACAAGATGGATAAAGCAGAAAGTGGACTAAAGGAACTGTATTCAGAAGAGACAAGTTTAATCAAAATGCTGATGCCGATCTTTATTATAATTAACGTCATAATATAAATGTATATGTTTATATTAAGAATTTTGTTGTGCTAATAACAACGCGGAAGACGAATTACAAGAAATCATTAATAAGTTTAGAAATCATACTGTTTAATCATAGTTTTAATTTATTTGAAGATTTTTAAAATTAATTAAACAGTAAAATGTACTAAATTATTTTACAATAATTCTTATTTAATCTAAAATAATTCTTAATAAAATAAAATAATAATTGTTTTTTATAAGTTTAAATTATTTGAAGTTAGATTCTTTCAGAATGTTATACTAAAATTAATGTACTATATATAGGTGTAAACAAAGGTTCAAATTTTTTTAATATTTTTAGCTCACTTTTTATGAAAAGGCGAGCTTTTGCATTTGACCATGTCCTTCTGTGTGTTCACAGTCTTACATCAATTAAGTAATTTTGACTTTTTCAATTGGCTTGCGACTATTATGTTTTTACATAAGTAATCATTAGATTATAAAGAAGTTAGCTCTATATGAATGTGTATTTGTTGTTGTTTCACATACCCGATGAAGAAACATCTCGAATTTTACCACGGATGATTTTTGAATGTCATTCCAAGTGTAAATGAATGTTGAACGAAGAAAAATATCTGGGACACTGTAATATAAGTTACCGTTTAGATCACATGGACGTTGATCGCAAAAAGGGTGATTCGCAATTTCGTCATGGTTAGAACAAGCGAATGTTAGTACTGCGAAGTAGTTGAATTAAGAATAAAGGGGCGGATATTTCGGTAAGGGACAAGATGCGCCAATAAAACTAACCATTGCGCACGTTTTAATTTTACAAGAATCACTCTCTTTTTGTGTAATAAGCTTAAAGTTTTCGTTCGCTTAACAAACGAAGTTGTATTTTCTCTCGCTTTTCCACCCTTAAAAAACGTTTTAAATGGATTTTGAAATATCTTGTATCGAATTATACTAAAATAATTGTAAACGTTCGGTTTTTATTTATCGAAAATAATTCGTTACTAAAATAGAAGAATCATATATGCCAATCAAATTTATAATATTTAAAATTTAGAATCTGTAAACAATTTTATGATTCTAAAATTAGATTTTAAATTATTTAACCAAGTTAGTGTAATCGTGGTAATTAAAATTATAAATAAATAGTTTAAAAAACAAGGTAGCTATTTAAAATTCTAGTGACATATTGTACATGAATTTTTAAAACTTATGTTTTTGACACCTTTATTAATGTATCAATTAGTATTTAATTCTAATATATGTTAGTTAGACTCATTTTAAAGTTTTCGGTAAATCCGCATATAAATTTTTCATACAAAGAATTTAATCATGGTTTTGTAATGAGAGCCAAGTCGTTTTGTTTTGATTCCAATTTGTCGATATTTGACTATAAAAATTATGAAATATTGTGAAGCAATTATTGTACTCTTTAAATAACACCACTCATTGCAGAATTAAAGGATGAGTAAACCGCTGAAAACTAGTCATCGTTTCATTTAGTGGTTATGTCTCTTTTTCCAAGGGTTTTTTAAATAAATAATTTAAACAATCATCAAATTCTAATCAATGACATTCATGCCTTTTTTAAACCTTTTTTACATCTAATGATTATTTAACATCTTCATAAGCAAAATATTTAAAATTCATTTAATTATTGAAGATTAAATTTTAAGTTTACGTAATTTTTGAGTATCGAAGCATTATAGTTGGGAAGTACAATCATTTGACAAATACATCTTTTCGTCAATCTATTAAAGTACTAAAATTAGAGAATTCATAAGTAATTATTTAGATCAATGCGATAAACATATGGAAATACATTTATCTGATCTGCAGTAATACACAGACTAACGGTTCCTATAGTTTGTCATCGATCAGCATATAATAAAACCAATCGCATCATAAAGATTAGAAACTTTCTCAAAATAGTTTATTAGTCACAAATATTCGAAATGTTAGACAAAGTTTATATAGAAACTTGCAAAACACGCAAATGTTTGAAAAAACTGAACGTTTCGAGCTCATTAATCAAAAAACGCATTTAATGATATCATTTACCCTAATGTTACGATTATAGGCCGCATCAACTAGTTTTTCGAAATTAATTAATTAATTTATTATGAAAATAAATTTGTGTATAGACCGCATTTTAATTTTACTTAATATCAATAGATAGCTATTTACGCGAACAATTTTATTATGTTTAAAAAATTTGTATAAATATTTTGATTTTATTTAAGAAAGTATTGACAACAAATAAGATGATAGCTTTCAAATTTTAAATCAAAATTTAGCTCGATATAGTGATGTTTTTGAAAATTTGACATATTTATGACTATTATTTCTATGGTTTTGGCTAATTTTAATATTTCCATAAACTTTTGAAAACTATATGATGAATTGGCCGCATGAGAAATAAATATGTAAAGTTCTGTTTTTTTCTTAGATAGATCGCGGCCTATAATCGTAATATTAGTGTATATGCCAATGTTAATGATTGAGCAATTTTGCTTAATATTAAATAATTATCGCGTCATAAATCATATATATGATTACGCGATATACAGTAAACAAATAAATTACAAAAATGGATTTCAGAAAATATAAAATTAAACGTGTTACTAATTTATTTAACACTTTATTTAATTTTTAAATTATCTTATATTAATATTTAAACTTTAAATTTGAATTTGGTCTTCAACTCAATACCATATATTATACTAATATTTAATTTATTTAATAGAAAAATTTGATTAAAAAAACATTTAAGACGGAAATTTTAAAAAAGATTTAAGTCATGTCTAATTCGTGGAAAGTTGAACTTAATAATAGTACTAAATACTTTATAAAACGTAAATTGTTTAATATAAATAATTATAGAAAAATTATGTTGATCATTGAATTATATTATGAAAACTATTTATGTTGTGGAACTAAAACTTTTGCTGACAATTGTTCTGGAAATTATTCTCAAAAAGAATTGATTATTGCCATAATTAAAATCACACTTTTCTTTCAACTTGCTTTAAGATATATACTAATAATAATTTTCAGAAACACATTTGTATGGATATTGTTTGCTGATGTATATCATTCCGTATCAAACATATTGTACCCAAATCTGTTTTTGATCATATTATATTCTGGCTATGGTTTAATGGCAGTTGGTTTCCTATTTGATAAATACAGTATTAGTAAAACAAAGATAATTAGAAAAATATACAATGAAATAACGCAATTAGATTCAAATTCAATCTTAAATAGAGACTATTTGGCAAAATATTGCGCTTTGCTTAACGTATTGGTAAACTTTTTAATCGCAATCCACAATTTTGTTATAATTTTCTTGATTATTATGAACGCTTCCCTTTCAATACAAGCTTTCATTAACGACCAATTATTCAACACAACATATTCTTTATTTTTATTGTTATTTTGGTTTATTCTTCAATCAATTGGTTTTAATTATTTAATACGGTTTACCTGCGCGGTTCTTTTGCTATCGATTATGATAACACAATATATTAAGTATCGATTATTACAAATGAGTGATGACATCAAAAGTATGTCTCGAAACTATACAAACAGCAATGCATTTGCATCGACATTAAATCGATTTCAATGTTTGGTTAAATTTCATAAATGGCGTAAGTTTAATTTTTGATTTATGATTACATCTATGATTAAATCGAGGATTTATTTTAATTCCTAAAGTATTAAACACCAATGTTAACATTTTGAAAATAATATTGACTAAAATATTGAAAGGTAAAATATTAATGTAACGTCAATCTTGTAGTTATTCCTGCCCCTTCCTAGAACTGCCTCGAGATCCCCTTACTTGCACTCCTCTTTTCGATCTGAATCTTTTGGTTAAGGTGTCGAGGGGTTTGCACCAAGGAGTTTATAAAGGTTTCAGAGACAGAGAGACAGGCAAACAAATTTTTTATCTGACTTTGCAGAATTCAGATATATGGATTTGGGTATGTCCGTCTGTCTGTCTGGTGTGCACACTCTTATTCTAATTAAGGGATTTTGATCTTTAATTGATTAAGGGATTTGACCTATTTCTTATTCTAATTAAGGAAATTTACCGATTTCTTATTCTAATAAAGGGATTTTACCAATTTCTCAATTTAATTAAGGAAATTTAACAATTTCTTATGTTAATTACGGGATTATCTGTTTAATCAAGCCAATAAATTGTGTCACAATGAACAAAAGTATTCTCAAAATTACCATTAAAAGGGTAAAAAATGGCCAATATTGGTTCGATATAAGGTTGAAACAGACAATATAGGGGTTAAAATTGGCATAATAAAGTGAAAAATTCCCATTAAGAATGTCAAAAACGACCAAAATTTGATCAATATAATCAAATAATTGGTAAAAATAAGATTAAAACTCCCAGTGGCATCTGCCGCTATTTGCCATAAAAAGTGATTTCTAGTTACAAATTGACAAAAATGGACAAAAACTTGAA
>JAQIXJ010003432.1:0-12824 GCA_034700185.1 Phthiracarus laevigatus
ACATAATTATTTTTTGTAATGGTTTGGATTGGTCTGGTTTGAGAACGTAAATTTAAGGTTGGTTTTGGTTTGAGAAATGACAAACCATTAGCACATTTACAAAATATCTTAATTATTACTCCAACTTCACAATTTTAAGCTTAATTTTCAAAACTGAATTACCATTAGATGGTAATAACTATAACCCATTGGAGTAACAATTTCTAACTAACGACTTACGTTTCGTTAATTAATATACAAAAATTTATAAAACATAGTCTCTAGCAGCTATTTTTTTTGATATTTTGAAACACTGCGACTCTATCTTTACATTCATTGCTATCCAAAAACTACGTCACCGTATAAATGATTTTCAGAATAAACAGCTAGACTCTAGCTGTGTATTCTGAAAATCATTTATACGGTGACGTAGTTTATGGATAGCAATGAATGTAAAGACAAATAGAGACGCAGTGTGTGACAATGAGATTTGGTTTACGTTAAGTGATTACTATTACTATAATCCATTACTGTATTTGTATTTTCCATATTAAAATATTGATTTCATATTATCTGGTTAACCATGAGCTCAGTTATAGCCAGATTACCCAAACCAAAACTGAGGGGTCATCTCAAGCAAGTGATTCGCTTTCATTTCGTAATGGCGTTCACATTGTCAACCCTCGCCGCTGGTTCATGGAAGATATTCGTTGCCGACGCAAGAAAGAAGAAATACGCAGAATTTCATAAGTATTAACATATTATAATGTCATATACATTTATATTTATAATACTAAAAATATTGATTGATTATAGAAATTATGACCTCGTAAAAGATCGCGAGAGACTGCAAGCGCTCGGTCTTTACGATAACCCGTTTCTGGGAGACATTGAATCCGATTGAATACTGCATCGATTTCAATATTGTTTTCTTTAGTTTCATTTATTTCCCTAAATTATATGTAGAATATACAAAAATTAAACAAAACTATTTCGTTTTTTAGTCATAATAAACAGTTGATATTGGTTTTAATTGTAACTATGATGATATGATGCTCAGTCATAATTATAATAATTATGATTAACAATAATTACAAAACAACTTAATTATAACGTTAGTATTACTGTAAAGATTAAATGCTAAGAAATTTAAATAAAAGTTGGTTTAAATTGTTGATAAAGGATTTATACATCACATCAGGCCAATAATCTGAAATGTATTTCTGTTTGTTTGATGTTATATTAGCGTTTAGTACTGGTTTGTCTCGAATAGATTCAGATTAATACATTAAATTAAAGAGTTTAAAATAAATAATAATTTATAGTGGTTTATAACGTAAAATAAATGAGCGTGAGATTCAATTAAAATCCAGTATTTTAATATAGTAATAATAATTAATAATAATAGGCAAATATGAATTATTTAATTCTGGGCACAAATATACAATATAAACAATAAATGGGTTTATGTGTAGATAGTTTAGTTGCAGCTTTTACATCAAAATAACCATATAAGTCATTTAATCATTTAGTTTACAATATGGTGCTATACATTGTTTTAATACTTATATTTACAAATAAGCCGCAAAAGCATCAATAAAATCATCAAAATCAGTGTCAAATTGGATGGTGTGACAACTAGTTTGATACTTTGATATTCGAGCACGACATTAGTTATAATATGCATAGAAGAGCACAGGATTCAGATGTTTATATAATAAAGGTTTACGGAATTAAGGAAATGTTAAGATGTGTCGCACTCAAACTTATTAATAATTAAAGTCATGAAATGATGCTTTACATCGATTAATAGATCAACATATACATGTATATTGTATATAATAAAAGATGACATGTCATTAGTTGGTACCAAAATATTATACAGATTAAAACAATTTCAGTGCTATTCAATGATTCTCTTTTTAATTTTAAATTAAATATGAATAAATGCAACTCTTTATACGAAATATAGGCAACAAATTAATATATACAAGCAAATAATCAATTTTAAATTATGATTACCTATATATTCTGAATTTTATATTTCATTATTTGTAACAAATTTATTCCAATTAATACTCGATTGCAACGCATGATCTTCTCAATTTGTATACATAAATGTATATATAATAATATATATATGAATGAATTTCAAATAAAATATATAACCAAAAAATTGCACATTTGTTACACGCATTATTAACGTATCATTTCTGTCTCTCAGTAATTAAATAGTTTTATAGTTTTGTTGAGATTGTAAATATTAAACAATTCACACGCAAAATATAACTGACAATTGTTTGATGTTTGAAAAATATGTACATTTTTGTTATAACACTAGTGTCACTTCAAGTAACGCAATATCACTTGCAATGTAATATATATATCAATTTTTTGATGCTTTGGTTTAAATTGGACATTAGAATTATAATAATATATATTATATATGTATTATTAAACATTTTACAATCAGTTTGTAATTAGCATGCTATTCGTCACTACCTATGGGTTTCTTTAACAGGTCTTCTTCTCTTCGTCACAACAGCATCAGTTTGTTCTGTAACACAATTTATTTAATCAATTATTAATAAAATTTTAAATAAACTTTATTCAAAAATATAAACTATAAAAGTTTGAACTTTTTATGTCTTAAACGTCATAATGAAATTTGTCAAAATCTTTTCTTAAGAGTAGAATGTCGTCAATATTATTTTAATCAACTTCATAAAGTTGAATATTGTTTTGATTATTGCAGATATACTTTACTTTTTAGCACTAAAAACGCTTTGCTTACTATTCAACTTAACTCGCATTCACTGTCCCGGAGGTGAGGTAAGTTAAAGCACGGAAAATGTTGTAAAATTAGCAATAACTAGAGACCCACGCCAAATATTTGCCACAAATTAATACTATTTTATTCACCCCACAAACGCGCTCAGCTCTACCCTTGCGTTACTATATAAATAATGACAAAACAGATTTAAATATTTACAATGCGCATGTGCAAAACCAATACACAGTACCGTATTTTAATAACTTAGATTTAAAAAAAAGTATCAAATCATTTGTTTGAATGGGGTGATAATTTTTAGGTGCAAGAGGAAAAAAATTTAAAAATCATGTTCGAATGAAATATTACCATTCAGTGCATTTGACCCATAATTTAAGAAAAATGCGAGTCACCCCAGCTCTTACTTATACATGGATTTACCCTTTCATAACTTATGATTAATTTCAATTTTGAACGAATGCATTATCGATTAATATCACATTATTACCAAATTGTTTATCGCAAGTTTTTAATATACCTGTATTATTAAGCCCAACTCGAGTTTTCCTCTTCACTAGTAAAGAAGAAGCAATAATTGGTGCAGTAGTTGAAGCCATTGAAGAATCGCAATTAAAATTATTCGAATCATTTGATAATTCCAAACCGACAATTTCCATATGCAACGGTTCTGAAGTTGACTCACTAGAATGTATATTAATACCTCCACTAATCATAATATTGTGGTCCCGAGATCGACGTGTTGAACGTTGATTTAATGAACGGTTAACTACTTGGTCCCTTTCACGACCTGAAAACAACCAATCAAACAAATTAGAAGCTAAACATCAATCGACTACTAAATATCAATTGACAATACCTTTCTTTGCTTTTTCATTCGAACGATTCATTAATTTTTCCTTATTAGTGTCTTTACAATTTCTTTGCTTAATCCGCTGAGTTTTAGAAATCGAAGACGGAGTTCGTAAACGAGGCTTATTATTATTCCATATGGTTGTATCATCCTTTAAATGTAATTCATCGCCACTCAAACATTCAGCGTCTCTAACAAACGATGGATCGCTACCTATTTTAGCCTTTCTAACTCTAAGGGTTTTCGTTTTATTAGGGTAATGTGTTTCATTGGCGGAAGAATCGTTAGGCGTTATGCAATCGTTATCCAGCGAAGCGGCTCGAGTTCGAGCTATATTTTGAACGCGAGGCGTAATACCAGAAGTAATAGGAAAAGATGAAGAATAGGAATTTCTTTTAGGGGAATCTTCGAGACCCATACAAGCTTTAATGAGTTCGGCAGCATTTTCAGAGCACTTACGTTTGTTAGGCCTCGACTGAATGTCCTGACATTGCTGTGTCTGATATTGAATCGTATTTTTATGGCCTTGAGAAGAGTGAAGTTCTGGCATTTTTACTAAGCTGTATGCATCGTCCAAATCTAAAATGTCGTGATTCTTCAATGAATCGTTCATTTCGTTTGTACTCGAAAGATTTAATACTGTATCATCGATATCGTCGCTATCATTAGAGTTTCTCAAAATATAATTATGATCGGACGCCACAGAATGCAATTTATCATCAATCAAATCGTCGTCATCGCTATGACTATCTTCATTAATATCAGTCGATCGAATTAGTTTTGGAATTGCATCAAACATATTGTCACTATTCTTGGTGTCATCAGAATTATTAGGCGAGTCTTGCTGATACTGAACCGTCAGATCTACAGGTTCCAGTTGAGACAACTCGATGTCAGTAGAATTGCTGTCTTGATTTTGCATCTCTGTTTCACTGTTTGAATTGTCATTGAATGATGCGTTATCACTCAATTCTTTATTCGATGATAAATCAGAAGTTTCGTCAGTAATATTATGGTTATTATTAATATTGATAGCATTAAACGTATGTTCAGGACTGTTAGTCCTCGTAATAGGTATTAATAGAGAAGACGATAGAGAATTGATAGACGGACTTTTCGCAGGCACAAATTTAATAGAAGGTGAAGGATTTGTCACCATTACTGACTTCACTACAACCAGCTGACCAATAGAATTTCCAGAAACAGATACTGGCACACCAGCCTGAGCCACACCAGTAGCAGTCGCAACCTTCGACACTAATAAGCGCACAGGCGGTGATGTAGAATTTATCGGTAATGGAGATCCACCCGAAGGTAATGTATTTGGAGAGAGAGAAGAAACTGTTGATGTCGAAGTAGAATTGATTAATTCAACCAATTTATTGGTAGCTGATCGAACTGTTATGCCTCCAGTGCCAGAAGGTATGGTAAGCAATTTAAACGGAACTGATTTTGACGGCATTGTGCTACTGAATGAACAGTTCGTTAAGTCCGACACTTTGCCTATGTTTGCCGATGAGGTATTTGGACTGAGATTTGGTTTGAAAGTAATTAAAGTGACTCTACTACCACTTTCAAGAGATGACGATTTCAGTTGAGAAAACATATTTGTCGAAGTGGTGGTCGTAAATGAAGGCACTGTTGTCGTTATAACAATTTGCAATGGCTTTGTTATCTCATCACTTTTTACTATGTTAGTTACTACTGATTTCTGTATTACACTTTGAACATTACTACTACTCAACTCAATATCTTTCTTTTCGTCATTCGCTTCTTTTTTCGTATCCTTCGGTGAATTATCAACATTTGATTTATCATTACATTCTAAATTGGCAGTGCTTTCACAAATCGATGAAGTTTTCGTTTCTGAACTCAATTCTTCAACTATATTTTCTTTATCTTTTATTTCATTAAATTCGTCTATTTTGAGATCTTCACTATTTTTTTCATTGTCATCTTTATGAGAAATAAGTGGCTCCTCTTTATTTTTATGATCGTTATTCATTTGATCTTCTTTTTTAATAGAGAAACTAACCGATGTTGAATGATAAGAGTCATTCGCGTCTTTAGTATTATCATTTGAACATTTACTTTCATTTTTCAAATCGCCATTTAACACCATAACATTAGATAAGTTTATTGTTTGATAGTTGAATTTTCCAGTTGATTCGGAACATGATTTAGATATTTTAGAAGTGATATCAGAATTTTCAGTCGTAAAACTTAATTTCGTTACATTTTGTATATTTTCAGTTACTATATCTTCGCAATCATTTTCTAGAAAACCATCAGTAAAAGTAGGATTTAGAGGTGAGTTTGGTTTATTGATGTGAAATAAATTTGGACGCAAAGAATCTAAATCTCTGGTGTTAACTAATGCAGGAATAGCCGTTGAAACACAATTTAAAAAATTCATACGCGCTGCTACTTTGTTGCTAACATTATCCGCGTTTGCATCCACTAAAGGCTCAACTGTGACAACAGTAGCGACTGGCAAATTATTTAAATAATTTTCTGATGACTCTCTTTCAATAAAAATTTCTGTTTTTGATTTGTTTTTAGTTAACTCAACATTATAAATCTCAGGTGCATTTATTTGAGTCGAATGTGTAGGTTGGTTATTGCCGACACTATCGTCATTATCGATATTAATATTATTATTCGCAGTATTATTATGGCAATTTTGTGCTGCAATCTCAGTAGTATTTTGATTTATAGATGATGTCACGTCCAAATGTTTGTTATCGGATTTTTCGTTATATGAATCGCTATCGTCTGATATGGCAGATGACACTAAACCTGAAGACGCACTATCAGGGGTTGAAATAGATATATTAACAAAGTCAATATCTTTATTGTGTTCAGTTGAAATGTTTTCTAATGTATCATATATTGCACACTCATTATTAATGTGTTCATTATTGTGAGGCACAATTTTGTCTGTAGATATGTTATTATCGTTCAATTTATTTTGAGCATATGAACAATCATCTGAAGATTGAAAAAATACAGTGTCCGCAGTTTCGATTAAATGCTTCTTACTTAATGGTAAAGAAGAGTCATTTACATTTGTATTTATGTCAACCAAAGACTCAACACTTGGTGAGGCACAGAGAGATAAGTTTGAAGTAACAATACCACCGCCAGAAAGAAATCTTTGCTCTCTTTGCAATTTCTTTCGTTGGTTTTTAAACTGAACTGTACATTCATTAACTAAAGTTGATTCCGCAGACAACGCTCTCGTGGTTCGCATACGACTCATCTTTTTTGGAGCAACAGTTTTCATCTCTATATCACTCATCGATTCTCTCCTATTTGATACAACAACTGCTGAATTGGGTCCTCTTATTGATATATGAAGAGGAGGTACACGCGGTTCTGTTGCCAATACTTGATTCTCAGCAATAACTGTGGATGTGCTTAATGCTAATGAGGGCTCTGTTGACTTTTGTTTTGCTAAATGACTTTTATATAATGAATTTGATAATAATGATGAAGAAGACGGAAAGTTATCTGATATCGAACATTCTTTAGGCTCCACTTTTAACCTTAATTTAACTTTATCTGAGCTATCATTTGAAGGTAAACTATTATTTGAAGCGACACATGTGCTTTCAGTTGTATGGGTCGGCGTGTTTCCATTTCCATTGTCGTTAGAAGATTGCGATACATCTGTTCCTGATTTTCCTAATCCAGAATCTGTATCCGATGAGTGATTATTTTCTTTTCCATTACTGCCAGCATCAGATAAGCTTCGTTCAGAATTGCCTCCAATGTCAGATCCAGCATCGAGTTCGGGAAACAAACATTCAGATGATGGCCTCTCTTCTTCTTCCTCATCGCTCAACATTGGCTCTAAATGACCGGTAAATGGATTTATGAGATGCTTTGTTTTACTAATTCTAGAAATAGGCGGAGATGGAAAAACTGGAGTCGATTCCACATTCTTCTCACTATCAACAAGTGCTGGTTTAACAGTTGGCGCTGTAGAAGCAATAAGACTAGATTTTTCTTCATTTTGCGTTGTATTTGCATTTACTGTCGTTACGGGCTTACAAATAACTTGATTAGCAGTCGATACGTATAAAGGATTGCGTAAATGAGTGGCCACTATGCCAGGAGATCCAACAATTGGGACCGAAACTTGAGGACGAGACAATTGAGATCGCAATGGCATATGTCCAGCACGTACTACTTGAGGTTGACCTTGTGCTTCGGGGTGTATCGATGCAAATCTAGATTCACAAAAAAAATATCATTCGATATTAATTAACCACATCAAAATTATCATCTATTTAAACATAATACACTGCAATAAAGGTATTTGATAAACAGTAAACATTTATAACCTTAGATACAACCAATTATTAGAGGTTCGATATTTAAATTTTGATTTAAAGCTTTGAAATGATTTATCCAATTATTTAATTTGTTTTGATTAAAATTAAGAAATTTAAATAAAAATATGTAAGAATTAATAATCAGAATTACTATCAAATATGTGGTCGCACTAGAATTATATTAAAGCTTAATAATTATGCAAAATAATGCAAATATAAAAAATAAAAGTTCGAAACAAAAACTGATTTAATTAAATAATAAATAAGAAGAAATTAAGAATTAAAAAAATTAACAATAATAAAACTTCTTTCATAAAAACTTTATTTCGATATAATGCAGTCATAAATTAAATTAAATGAACGATAAAATACTGTAAAAAGCACTTTTAATGCATTCGAAACTCTAATATTTTTAAAACAATAGAATATTTAATTCAGTGCATAAGTATAATTCGCTAAACAGATAAACTGACTAAAAACAAGAACATCGCAATCATAAAGAGCTCACTTTCTTATATTTTCATAGAAGCTAATATTTTTTAAAAAATTATACTTTTAATTAAATTAGTCTACAGTTTTCTAAAATGTCAAAATAAACGATTATAAAATACATGCGAACAGACATAAATACTCAAATCCATAAGCTAAACTTCTCTTAGAAAGTGAGCTAAAAAATTAATTTGTGTATTTAAAATTTTTTATAAAGCAAAGAAAAATATTTTCAAATTAAGGATTTGAATTATGACTCATTTACGGATAAAACCGAAAATTACTTGGCTCATCAAAAATAATACAGAACCTAATATTCGTTTAGTTTTAAATACTTATCTCTACGGATTCATTTGCATAACCTATAATTATATATTACCGTAATTCAATTTCCAATTTTTGTTTTTAAGATAATCACTGGTTTGAATGATAGAATACATAAGTTATAAATTAAATAAGGATGCAAACGTGATTCACTGAAGGACAGGGAAGTAGTCTTATTAAAATAAATTTAAATACAGTAAATACTATATTGTTACTGAAAATATATAAACACATTGCCATACTTGTTTAGAATATTCTAATTACATTCATATATTAATATTCAAAAAATATAATGGAAAAATGGTGATAAAACAATTCAAAAACAGAACCAATTTTAGAGCTATCACCTCAATTATTTAAACATGTTTTAATTATTTGCATCAAAAATAAGTCATATAAAAATTTTGAATACTATTTTAATTCCTATAACTAATGATTAATTAATTTTTACGATTTGTTAATATGATCAAAATCGTAATTATTGAGAAAACTAATTAATAAATGAATTGAATAAAAGCATTTAATATACTACACGCATATACGTATATTATTATGAAAATAAAGATAAATAATAGTTTGTTAATTGATTGTTAGTTATTAAAAATATTAAAAGCTAATATATTGGTAAAAATGGGAATTGGTCTAACCTTGGCATTGAACCAATAGGAATGCTTATCAAATGTTGAGGCAAAGTGAACGACTGTTGCAATGATGGTTTGCTTTCCGTTGTTGATTGTGATGGGAATGGAGTGGACGGCAAATGTTTAATCAATTGATTATTTGTCGGCGTTATTGATATAGACTGTGTGCTACAATTATCCACATTTTCCGGATCAATCTTCTCTTTAGGTTTTCTAGATTTTCTCTGCTTCTTCTTTTGAACCAAATCAGTATTTGTTGTATTTTGGTTAGAATTTGGAGGTGGCATCACTTTAAGATGATGTGCGCTCACAGTAGCATCACTTTGCAACAAATTAACGAGAAGTGGACTCGTAAGCGCAACATTAGCCGAAACTCCATTTGCATTAAGAGCTGCGTTCGAGCAATTTTGGTTAACTGTTGCGCCAACAACTGATACTACGTTTTGAGATGTTTGCGTTTGCTGTTGCAGTTGGGTTTGCGGTGGTATTGGTATTTGTGATAATTTCATATTTTTTGCATCCCTATTAAAAGATTGAGATAAACTACTTGTTGTAATATTTGGAGAAACTGAAACAGTTGTAATTGTGGACGTAAGGGAAGGATTAATCGATGATGACTGGCAAAAGGTTGATGACAATGCGCGAACTGATGCACTAGAAATGACTTGATTTGGCCGCTGCTGTCCTGCATTGTAATGCAATGTATTGAGTCCTTGCTTTGTATGCATTGCGTGTTGCATACTAGCAAATGGAAACAATCCATAATTTGACTGTACATCACGCTTTGATGCATTTGAAACCGACACTGAAGACGTTACTGACAATGGCAACCGAAGCGAGCCTGTATTCGAAGAAGTACTACATATGTTGGGCACAGATGTGGCACATGTTGATGTAACGGTAATATTTGCATTGCTATTACGATAAGGGATTGGTATGGGAGGTATTGGCTCAGTACTGACCGGCGCCACAACATTCGGTGACCTAAATGTCACTAAATCACTATTTGATGTGTTTGTGGCTGATGTGGCTGTGGCTGCTGTGAGTGAATGTGGATGTACATCACTATTTGCATTTGTATTTGTCACTACATCACTATGTTGTTGACTTAAATATTGTGCTATATTTTTACGAGTAGTAATATCAACACTCGACCCACACGCTGAAGAACTAATAAAGTTTACATTTGATGAAACTACTGATGACACACTTGTAGACAATGGTAGAACTGTATTATTAACGTGATGGTTATAAGTTAATGTTATATCATTAATTGTTGAAGAGTTCACTGGAGACGCATTAATAATTTCACCGCTATTCGATCTCTCACTAACTTTCGCGATCAACAGCTCACCACTACTTTCATTATAATTATTAGCCAAAGTCAACGTTATCACCTATTATTAAAATCATCTATAATTCTATACTGTATCATCAATTTGATAAGTGTCTAACCTGATCACCCTCTATCTGAACCGATAATATCCCTAAATCACGTAACGTGTTGTCACCATTTTCGGCCAAATGTCTCAATCTTTGAGCAGCATATCGAGGTATATTGAAAGTGACGCGAACACTATTCCATGGCTCCACTTTACAAACTTGAAATGGATTTTTATCTAATATATCGTAATCAATTATTTTAAATTAATTATTTTAAATAAACCTTAAATAAATCAATGTTTAAATACCATCGGAGACAAGCGTTTTTAATTTGCATACGATTTGCCTTAACTTGTTTGGAAAGGCAGGATCCGTCAAATCTCCCTCACACGTGAGTACTGTTATCGCTAAATCCGTATCATCTCTGAGACCGTCCATGCCTTTGAAATTAAAACATTAATCAGTAATCACTTTAATACCAGCTTCAGCTCATCATTCATTTAATATCAATATTTAAATATCGCTTTAATTATCTATTTAAACATCTAAATATTAAACGTTTATTTTTAACCATTAAAATTATTGATTGTGTAATAAAATTAGTTAATAAAAATAATAATAAAATGTCAAAATAGAAATAGAAAACTAAATATGAATATATAAAAATCTATGTATATGTACTGTATATAACTTATAGATATATAGAATTAAATGATTTATATAAATCCAAAATATAAGTTTGAAAATCAAATCAAAATTATTTACGCGTAAATCAATAATAATAATAAATGGTAAAAAATCTGAACTGAAATCCAAATAATAATACGAAGCGAACATTAATTGTTTTGATTGATAATTAAGCGATAAAAACAAAATCGAAATAAAATTAGCATCAGTTTTAAAGCATTCAAATTCATCTTAAATTCAATGATAATTTGGTGATCATTGCAATAATTGATTGCATTACAATAACTAATCACTAATGATAACAAATTGAAACGAAAAACGCGTTAAAACAGTAATATAGTTGAGAATTACCTTCACATGATATAATCTTTGGCATGATTTTATGCCATTGACGTTCGCCATAGATGAACAATAACAGCGATCGCCATTTGCAATATAGCGCATGAGCTCATATTATAGGTACACACTCACAACACCATACCAATTACAGTTAGATACTAGTTATAACTTACAACAGATGGCTATACTAATCATAACCAATCAATTTATAGTAAACAATTCCAGTTACAGCGCATTATTTAATGCTATTTATTTACGTTCAACAATATTATAAGTTTATTTTATTATAAGTTTTCTAAAATTTTATTATTTTGATTAAATTGAATATTTCAAAATTCAGTTTGCTTTGTTAATTCTATTTATTTAAACAAATCTCTATCTATTAATGCGTCATTCATTATTTATATACACTTTGAAAATAAATAACACTTAAGAATTCATATTATCTTATGTTTGTTTGAGGTTTCGGATATATCCAGAATAATAATCTTTACTCGAAAACTCTATTTTATTTTCCAAAAACCTATGACACTGTATTATTTACTTAAAATAAAACACGAAGACATGTATTAGTCATACTAGCATTCAATCTTAACTCAGAATTTAAAAGTTATAAGTTAGGCAACGAAATATTTAAATATGGTTGTTGCTAATGAGTTATTAGCAAAGAAGCAATGATTGCACAAAAAAATTGATTTTTCAAAAATTTAAATTTTATTTAATAAATTTGCAAGAAAATGTATTTTATCACTTTCCTAATCCAACACTATCGAACATTTTAAAAATTAAAACAAACTATTTTATTTTATAGACACGATACTCATACCATTTTCCCCGACGTAATGCCCCAATGGGGTAAAAACTAAATCAGTATGACGGGTGGGGCATAAAATCAGTTTATGCCCCATAGAAACCAGTAACTATAAAAAATGATTTTGTCTCATGGGGTAAAAACTAAGTTTCTATAGCTAATTGAAAAAAATTGAAAATAAAAACTTTCA
>JAQIXJ010003433.1:0-12824 GCA_034700185.1 Phthiracarus laevigatus
TCTTATACTTTGGATGATTCTAATAATTGTATACTTTGTTATAGACATTCAGGATATTATGCAAACTATTATAAAGGTATTAAAAATATATAAACTAAAATCTATAATAAATAACAAATATTAATGGAAAGTTAAAGTAATATATCTAACTAAAAACTAGTGGTATTTGGTGGAAAGTAATTTATTGCAAAACAACGTGTGAGATTAGATTTATTCCAATAATTACACAAATTCAAAAAATATTTGGTCTAGAATTCACTATAGAATAATTTTGCACTTCTCTATAACATTTTATCTTATGAGTCATTATGAAATAGTGATTTACTTTTAAAAGTTTTAAAATTAATAAACTTCAAATAACTCTTAAAGTTTGATAAAATATTAAGTTTATATTTATGAACTGTAATTAATTTATGAATTATATAAATAATAGGAAAATGCGACATAAGTCATGCACGATATCATCACACATCAGTAATGGGTATGCTATTTAATACTAAATTTATCTTCGTTTCGGGCACAAATTATCGTAATTTTTTGATGGTGTAAACAGATAGCATTTTTAAAACTAAATTTAAATTTACGTAACTTTTTCGCAAAGTTGAAATTAATTTACATTTAATTCTATAATATTTCTATTGTAAAGTAATAAATAAGATTAAAAATTTAAATACGTCTATGAAGCGTAATTCCCGATAAGATTTTCATGTATACATTTTTTGGATTGTTTGCCTCGAGTCCCGAAACGAAAATGATTTAAAGTTGATTGGATTAATTGAAATAATTGTTTAAATAGGAAAGTATCCATCGATTAATCTGTGCTGTTCTCCCCGAGAAATGTCACATATCTCGCTAATATATGTGGATGATAAAAGTTTAGTCTTTCAAAAAACTTTATTGAATATGGTAATCGAATCCTGTGATTGCGCATAGATTTAAGCTGAAATACTCCGCCAATTAATACACAAAGTATTTATAATGTAATAGTTATTCCATACTAAATATGGTTTGTAATATTTTCTATTACTCATTTATAATTTATTAATCGCTTGTAAAGTGCAGTCATTTATACATTTATATATTTAATATACATTTGTAACAATAAATAATATGTTAAGTTTTGAATTTACATTTTTATTTTTAGAATTTGCAAACTATCAATACTATAAATGGTATATTAAATAAATTAAAATAATTTATATAAAAAGTATAATTCTTGTAAATTTGTATACATTGTTACTGTAAAAAATGAGAATAATGTATAACATAACGTAAGCTTAACACGAATTGCATTCTAAAACTATCAACTGATGCGTTAGTCGTTAGGTTTGGTGCCAAACAGTCAATATGGTTATTAATAAAGTGGTATTAGATTAAAAGAGATTATATCGTTATTTTATCTTTAAAAGATAGTTTTGTATTTTAACAGCACTCAATGGTAGTTGTTGTTGTTGAGGAATGTTACGAACTAAGTTTAAAATACGATAATTCCGTTAGTGTTAGCGCGCAATAATGCACTCAATGTACTTTTAGATTTTGGTTATTCCAGTACTTTTTATAATAGTTGATTAACTTTAACGTATTTTAAATCAAATATAATACGGAGATTTAAAATAGTTTAAAATTCAAAATACACAAAGAAAACCATTAAATATAATATTACTGTATATTGAATATAACTAAAATTGCAAATTTACAAAATACATTTATAAAATATAGCTCAATAAATAGCTTTATTATGCTCAGATATTTTTTAGCTCACTTTTATTTAAAAAAAGCGGGCTTATGCTTTTGACAATGTCTGTCCGTCCGTCTGTCTGTGACAAGTTTTTTATTAAAGGGTATTTCACCTGTTTCTTATCTTAATAAACTTATTTTGTAGATTTTATCTTGGCTAAGAATTTTATATTTTTTCACACAAGTTTTTAACCTAAGAAAAGTGAGCTCTCTATGGATGTTCCGTTCTTGTTTAAATATTAAATTTCGTAATCACTATAAATTAAAATGCCATACACAAACGCTTTGATAAACACATTAAGCTATACAAGAAAATTGGGAAATTTTATTACATCACTGAATTTTAATTTACAATAATGCAATCAAATCCATTCAAAATTTCTTTATTCATTTAAAGTTTATTTAAAAATTCAAAAATTTTCAGATACATTTCTGGAAAAGTTCCGTTCTTCTCTCTTCATTCACGTTATAAACGAAACTGCAGAGTTAACAAATAATCTTTAAAATATTAAACTCAAGACTTAATTATGTAAATCTTTTACATGAGATGCCTGAAATTTGTTGAAAATGAGTTCGGGCAACAATTTTTCTTTCAATTTTTGTGCCGTTTAGTTAGTTTTGCAAAATTTTGCAAAATAAAAAACACGTTTTGGAAAATTGCCTCAAATAAAATTTATGAAAATTTAAATTTAAATTTCCATGAAATATAATGCAAGAATAATATCTGTCCCATAAGTTTTGCAAAATACCGACAGCTAATAAAATATTTGGAAGTTCAGGTATAAAAAAATTTAATTTTTCAATAATTTTGGCGAAGTGAAATAATTACTGATTTAAACCAATGAGATTCCGTGATCCCATAATTTTTGGTCTACAAGTTTAAAATCGATGAATTTTGAAAGGAACGTATTTCAGGCTTATTCAGAAAAAGTAGGGAAAAATTTGGGTCAGAAGTGAACCCATTTGTCGTTGAGTTTATACTTACCTAAATTTTGTAAATTTCTGAAAGTAACCCCAGAACTAAATCGGTGTGTTGGACACAGTGATATAATAATTAAAATTAATTGAAACGTAATTACCAATTCACAAGATACGCAAATTTATTTAATTTCACTAATGGCGTAAGTTTACAGGTTTTTTTTATTGAAAGTAGAACTTTGCAACTTGTTTTCACTCTGTTAGCAAAATGAGAATAGAACCTTACGTTTTGAAAATAGCATGTGAGTGGTCAGTCTAAATATTTGTTTCACTGAAATGCTTAAAAGCATACCTAAAGTAAAATAACTTAACACGCTATGCATTTAAGCATTTCAGTGAAACAAATATTTAGACTGACCACTCACATGCTACCGTATTTTCAACACGAAAGGTTCTATTCTCATTTTGCTAACAGAGTGAAAACAAGTTACACGGCTATTCTCAAGTTGCAAAGTTCTACTTTCAAAAAACCCTGTATGTACACATTTATTAAAATTTATTGGAAAATATTTAAATGTGATTATTATGATATTTCAATAATTAAGATAATGACAAATTTTAGGTAATATTTTTAAAATGATGCGGCAATTTGCCAAATTTTGCATTCCTATATTATGGATTGAATCAAAGATATTATTGGTTTTAGTTAATTATTTTTGCACTTTTTAAAAATCGAATTTAATTCGTAATTTAATTTGACATATCAAAACTTAATTTTCACCACTTGTTTATTAAAATTTGAGTAAAACTTTTACGTTTTATATTATTATTATGAATATATAATTTCATAAACGCAATTTTAAAATTGTGCAAAATTAAGACAAAACAGTTATGATTACTTAAAAACATTATTTACAAAAATAATACAAAAATTTAATACAAAAATCACATATTCATAGAGAACTTCAACTATTTCTTGTCAATCTATTCAAAAGTTAATATCAGTGATATGACAGAAATCATAAAGTGAGGACATCGTCCGCATTTATCCACAAACTGCCCAAAAATTCATTTTGGGATATATCGCAAACTTAACAATACAATTCATAGAGAGCTCACTTTTGTAGGTTAATACATGCAACCAAATGTTTGTTATAAAACCCTCAACATCCCAAATACTGCTATTAATATAAGAAATCAGTGGAACCCCTATATTAATATAAAACACACAGTCAGACAGACAGGACAAACATTGTCAAATCCATAAGCACGGCTTTGTCTATTCAAAGTGAGCTAATAATTTTCTCCATTTGACTTTTTTTGTTCCCAAAATGGTCAAAAATTCCGATCTCTATATTTGACTAGCTATTTGAAAATCATTAGAAAAAATAGCGCAGATTCGTTTAATATTCGTTAGAAAAGTTTAATAACCGTTAAATATTCCTTTGAAACTTTAGACACTAAGTTAATGTAAAAATATTTTCATTGAAAATCTTTAGGTTATGATAACATTTTATTTAACAGAGAGTTGCTATGATTCGTTAGTCATTCTAAACTTTATCTAAACTATAGCACAAATGGTCATAATTTTACAAAACTACGTATAAAGTTATGGGAAACTAAATTAAGTAAAACATTGATAATTTTAATTATTGATTTCTAATTTATTTAAACATTTGTTGATATATTTTTCCATATTTCTGAAATATCTGGAAAATTTTCTATTTAAAGCATCAAATGATAAGTTTTCGTTTTAAGATTTTCGAACAAAAGTCAAACTAAATTATTTTAAATAATTTTAGCAGATTTTAAAGCTAATTTCTTAAAATCGTTAGATAAAATAAAACTAGTTTAGTTATGTATAAATTCGTTAATTTCGTTTGAATCATTTTATTTAACGATTTTCGTTTATATGTAAAGTTATTTAAGTTAAAACAATAACGAAACATTTAAAAAAAGTTTAAGTTAACTCAATATAATAAATGTTTAATAGTAATTTACATATAGAATAGTTAATATCAAATGATTCCTTTGAAAAAATGGATCGTTAATTATTAATGACAATTAAGGGTATGAATTAAGTAATAAGTAAATAATGATTTAATTAGTTAATTCAATTCAAAAATAAATCCTAATATAGTGTGCTTGCGCTGTTAACACGCGAATGCTTCAAATATTTATGTATTTTTGCGGATTACTCGTTAGTAAAAATATTTATATGCGTATTGAATGCCGAGCGGATACGAACTTTTTTCTGCGGATAAAAATTGGGTCGGCTGTTAAAAAATAATTAATCTGCGGATCATATACGCAATTATCCGCAAAATATTTTTTCTGAACGAAGCGCAAGGAAATTATTAGTATTAATATAAAATAAATAACAGTGTGTTTTGGTTTATAATTTGGTTTGTATTGGTTTAGTATAGGTTTACAAATAAGTCGTTAATGGTGCTAATGGTGCGGTTTTTAATGGTTTGTTAATTGTTTTAACCATTTTTTGGGGTTTGGATTGGTTTGAAAATACTAAAAATAAGAAAACGATTTTCAAACCATTTACATAAAATTAGTATAATTAATTTTAGATTATAATGGCTGAATCTTCTAATAAACATTAATAGTTAAAGCGTTTCTAATGTTGAAATACCTGTCGATTGTGTTAAATCGTCAATAAAATTAACTCTAATAATTATGTTTTTATAAAGAAATAATTTTAAATCATGTTAATGGAATAAAAGTTTTATTAATGGTTTATGGTTTTTTAATGGTTTGGTTTGGATTGGTTTCCATCAGGGTGTCCCAGAGGGGGCTGGAAGGGGGTTACCCCCATGAATTCTCAAAAAGTTGACCCCCTATCTAAAAATTGAGAAAATGACATCTCTATGGGGGAAATTTTTTTAAAATGTTTTTTGTCCGAAGGCAGAAAAATTGTCGCTTAAATCCGAATAGTTTGACCCTCCCTAAAATTTTGAAAAGTAGGAAAGTAACCTCCCCCAGACAGGCACACTCTGGGACACCCTGGTTTCCATAATTATTATTTGTAATGGTTTGGATTAGTCTGGCTTAACGTAAAAATAAGGTTTAGTTTGGTTTGCAAAAAGTCAAACCATTAGTCCATTTAATTAGCACCACTAAAATTAGTTTCAATAGTTGTTACAAAAAATATGTAATTTTAGAGTTGTTATTAGTGATTGAAAATTCAATTCCATTACAATGAAATATTGATGGAATTGGAGATTATCTCAATTAATGGAATGAAAAAAATTGAATTTGCCGGTAATGAAACGGTAGTAGAAATAAAGAGAGCGGTAATGGCACGGTTGTGACATAAATATGAAATATTCAATCACTAGTTGTTATATGAATTGATATATTTATACAACATTTAGTTAGATTACGTTAAATGAAAAAACAAAATTACTTGCAGATAAGGTACGGCTTATTTTTAACTTTTTCGTGCATAACGATTTCAGTTTCTCTACATAATTCGCTAAACAAATCTTTGAACGATTTAAAACCAAAATCGGTTGAACATATTTGTTTTTCGTACACTAAACTGTATGCCTGAGCGAAGTCTTCGATATAAAAACATTCGTTAGGAAACGTTTGCGTCATTTTTCTTATAATACTGATCGCATTTGTCTTGAATTGATTGTCGAATAAGTTTTTTCGAGTTGTTTTTTGCTGTATTCGTCGAGATTCGGATATTTTTGGGTCATAAGCGTGAAGCACCCAGTATTCGCTATCTTCAGAATTATTTAGTTTTTCCACGTAAAACACGTTTCGCAAATGGAAAAACATTTCTACTGGTGACCCATAACCCCAATTCGATACAATCATCGGTCCATATTTCTTCGCGTATTCTTTGATATACGCGTTGATAGAAATCCCTTTAGGATTAAGGTTTAAAATGTATTTAAATTTGTCCAACTCTTTGGCAGGAACTGGCGAAATATCACAGATCTTCGATACAGTTTTCAGTTGATTGCCTACGTTTTCGGTGCTATCGTTTTGATTGATTTGATCATTGGTTCGATTGGATGCAATTTGTTTAGTTTGTTCGACAGGCATTACAGTGATATCATTAGTTGAGGAACGGATCAGATTAATAATGTCCGGCATATCACTCAAAAACTCTTCCAAATTCAAATAACCATAACGTTTAAAATTGAGCGTTTCTTTAAACTTTGACTGATATAACACAGTAAAATTAATTAAATTGATTCCTTTAAAGTATTGATTCATTAAATTCATAATTTTGTGTCTCTCGGACACTGGAATAATGCGATTATTAGGAAGTGGACAAACAGCATAACTTTTTACAATTGTTTTGCCGCCAATCGATAAATCGTCAATTTTATTCGATACATCGTACAATTCCGTGTCATTTTGCTGATTCGAGTCAAGAGAATACGGCTTTGGTTTAGATATTCGATTAACGGTTCTTTGCCTTAATTTCAAACGTTGTCTCAAAGCGTTTATATTTGGATTAAGAGTTGGCGCGCGATTCTGATCCGCATTCTTCTGTTCGCTCACTAATTGGTGGATATGTTTGGTTTGAGCGTCAGGAATGGCGTAAATAATATAATCCAAATACGAGAGATTGGGATCAGTAATAGTGATGCCAATGAATTGGTTTGCATCGCGCAATAAATCGATTTCGTTTGCGAAACCATACTTAACGCACGTAACGCTCAATGCATGTTCGCACGTGTTGTTGTATTCTCGCAATAAATATCGCAATTTAATACCATTTTTATGCGCTATTGTTAGCGAATATAATGTTTTCTTCACATCGTCTAAATTAGCCATTTGTTTGCACTGATTTTATGATATTAAATCCAATCAAATACAATCCATTATACACACACCGAAACTGAAACTTACGGTAACTTTTGTAATAAATGTGACGCAACGCTTTAAAAAACTATTAAACAAATAAGGGATAAGGGATTGTATTCTAATTTCTATTTGATAAGCGCTGAAGCAGTGGTTTCTATGGTGACGTCGTAAACGTAGAATGATGTGCGTAACACAAGCATGAAATATGACGTCACGTTTATGGCTGGATATACTGTGGCGTTAATCACTCAAAAAATACTAATTATTTAAATTACAACGTTTTATCAAACTATGATTTGGACTCATATATTAATATTTAAACGCAACAAACAAAAAATGAATTTTAGTAAAATGTTTTGGGATAAAGTTTATTTAATTTTGATTTCGATAAATTGTAGGAAATGATAATCAATGATTATATAAATGCGATAATGAGTGTACGATCCCTGTTATAAATAAAATTATATTATTATTTTGAGCGCCATTGCGTTAGAGATATGATAGATGTTTGTTTTTATTTGTTTGTTTTGATACTGTTTAGCAATGATTTGACATGTATTGAAAATGATGACCACTATGACCAATGAATCAAACGTTAAGCGAAATATATTGTCGTCACAGCTGAACGAAACTCATTTATGTTCGCAATTAGACGATGAGCTTATGGATCACGAAGAGGACAGCGATAAAGCGTCCACTAATGATGATTCTGACTCTGACTTTGGTTCGGCCACTGATGGCGACGAAAGTCCTGAAATCGATGAGGAAGAGTGTGATCGCCGTAAAGAGGAATACCTGATTCAGATGAATGATCTCGAGAAGCAATTCATGGCATTAAAAGACCAGTTATATCTGGAACGCATATCCCAATTGGAACGCAAATTAGAAGAAGTGCGCGCTGGAAGGGCTCAGGAATATCTGCAACCACTCGAAGAATTGCAGGACAATATGAGAGTGAGAACAGAAGTGGCAGCTGTTCTCAGAGATTTGAAATCAGCTAATATTAAGTGTCAATATGAGGCCGAAATGCTGGCATCCAAACAAAATTTTGACGTAAGTTTTACTATATTTTCAAATTGACTTAATATTCATTATTTGCGCCACTTTTATATAGAGTGAAACGCAACTATTAAAAGATATCATCCGTCAAGATGTGGAGGAAAAACTGAGACGATTAGAGGAAGACAGAAATAGCATCGATAGCGAGTATTGGAGCGAAAGTGCAATGTCGAAGAAAAAGAAAAGATATGGCAGTGCCAGTGCTACGTATACCATGGATGTGGGTATTTGTCGCGATCAGCTAAGTTTACCCGACAGGAGACGTAAACCTGTCACCGTTTCCGGTCCTTATATTGTATATATGTTGAAAGACAGTGATATTATGGAAGATTGGAATGTGATTCGGAGGGCATTGAAATCGGTTTCTTCCAGTTATGTATAATCAACCGATTAATAAATATTTATATCATAATTCTATATATAAATTTCGCTCATCAAAACGTTTTTAAAAAATCATGCAAATCTTTGCAAATAAAGTTATTTATTTTTAATATATATTTTATTTTACATTTGATTTTTTAACGCTTCAGCGCGAACCGCAGCGATAAGATCTTGATTGATGAGAAACACGAATCTAAGTCCAGCTATTTCCACAACAGAATTATTATTGATTTTGAGACAATTACCACCGCCTGGCACTGGTTTCGAGTCAATATAAAACGGACGTTTGCCGGTATTAGATATCATAAAATCGCCATTTGGCTGAAGTTTGATAATTCCTTGTTTTCGCGATATTTTCGATGCTGGACCCTCTAATGATAGGTCAACATCGACGATACTATCTTTAGCACATCGACCCAAAGTGATTTCGCGAGATCTCATTAAGTAACGAACAAGTCGTCCGCGCAATACAGCCAGCGTTTGATTGTCAAAATCTGAAGGCGCCACTCCTGTTATACTATCCACCAATACTTGCCATTTTGGTATCTCATTCTCGAGTTGCCTTATTTCCCTTTTGGTCTTTCGATCGCCAAACAGTAATTCTTGGTGCAGTGTTTCCTCTTTAAGAAGTCCACCATATAATGTTAATTGTTGCTGATTGAGCTGTGTTTCCTTTTCGATTATTTCTTCCGCATCAGAAAAATTGATAACCTCTTCGTGACGAGGAAGCGGTTGATTTGATTGATCGGGAAGCAGATGGTAGTGTTTTAATAATGTCCAATGATTCATAAGTGATTTGGCGGTTCGATGCGGTATAAACACGTCTATATGTTTAGATAATAGTTCTTGGAATGTATCTATAGATGGACCAGAAGTTGATGAAATTGTTTTAAGTATTGCTTCCTCTGTTTCGCTAAATATAGCTTTCGAATGAACGGATGCGACCACATCTGGATGTAATTGTCTCATAGCAGCGACAGCCACCTTCGAAATGGTTGCGTCATATAATAACGCGTACCACCGATCTTCGATGTCCTGAACTGTAAATTTACACGAAAATTTCACACTTCTGTAAACAGACTCCAAATCATTAGTTTGTTCCACAGCTATTATTAGCGCTAAATCGTCGGTTGGTTTCCATCTGCCGATGTCTTTAACTGCGTTATTGTGTGCGTTTCGATATCGTCTTCTTTTCGAAGACATTGGTTTACTTTTCCGATTTTGGAGTTCAGGAGTGGCGGCTGCGGGCACTGATCCGGCGATTGGAGGACTATTTGCCATTGAACTACATTTTCCTGTTGAGGTTGGCATCACTGATGACGATAATGTTCGCGAGCGTTGAGGTTTCGGATATGTTATACTACTTTCAACCACTTCATCGTCAAATTTTTTACGTTTAATCGAACGCGAAGAACTACGCCTTTGTGTTTGTTCGGATTCCCTCTTATTTGTGGTGATATTTGGGCGTTTGGTTGCTTTACAATAGTTACCAGTTGGAGATGTGGCTGGTGTTGTCACTGCTGACAGCGTTGACGATGACACCGATGCTGGAGTTATTTGACTCGATTGACCATTCATTTGAGTCACACCCGTCTGTATTGTCAATGGACGACTTGTGTCCACACGAATCTCTATCGAATCCATTCGTTAAACCATAATATTTACGCACAAATCATTAATCAATTACTGATAACCGATCGCAAACAAAAACGTAATAAAAGCTATATTTCTACACATATTTCCAAAGAGGGGGCTAAATATGCTAATATATTATATACATTTGATTCCACACTTTCAACTAATATTAGTTTTTATAACCAGTTTTTCTCTAAATAATCAAAAAATGATTTAATATGACTCTTTCTGATGAGTTTTTTGGAGAACCCCTAAAGATTTTTCAAACTTAAATACCCCAATAAGTACAAAGCTTGGAATATACATAGTTATACGGTTTTAAAGGCAATTAATTACCATGTGTTTATGTGTTTTTTTGTGCTGACAAATACTAAACAGTCTGATACTAAAAATTATCTGTAAGCTACAATTATCCCTAAACATTCCGAATAAGTATTAAAAATGAATTTTCGATTTATTATAATTTAACGAATTTTATAGAGCTCTAAGTTGTTAAAATTTAAAGAACTTTAGAAAATTTAAGAAATCAAAGTTACAATTTTTGCCAATAATTAACTACTGTATCCAAGTTCTTTTTCTTAATCAAAAGTAAAAATAGAGTTTTTAGGGAACAATTTGTATAATTACTCGTAAAATCGAATCAATTTTTTATTTTTTCTAGAAAGTGTAAAATATGCAGGAGATTATGCCGCGATAACATAGTCTAGAATAGTCTATATATGTATAGAAAATATGATAGTGACTATTATCCTGATACTAACTCATCGCAGAAATAGCAAATCATAATCAGTAATATTTTAAATAAATTAATTTTGAATTGACAGTTTTAAAAATGTAATGATAAAGTTTATAATAATTATATTAATATTTGAATAAATTCTGAATATATCCGTAAACAATAATAAGTTAGTGAAAAACATTTTATTTTAAATGCCCAAAATATTGATGCATTCTGGAAAATTTTAATTATTACAAAATATATTACGACTAAAAAATTTTTCTGGTACCAAAAATTCTTTGAACGTAATTGAAAATTTTTTGGATTGTGACCAACAATAGTAGTCTGAAAAACTACTCAAATTTGGACCACAATTTTCTAATAAGTTAAAATACTTTATTATATTTTACCTCTTAATCATTAATTTATAAAACTTGTCAAATGACTTATTTTTTAGACATGCCTCCTCATAGGTAATATAGTGTCAAATGTTAATCTAATATAACACTACCGTATGTTAAATTATTTTATGTAAGAATTCGTGCTTTAATAATGCTCTTAAATAATCTGAATTAATGTTTCTATCGTTTTCGTAGCAAACAAATCTTGATTCTTATTGCAAGAAATGAATTTTTAGCTTACGAGTTAATTTTCATACAAAAATCGAGTTATGAATTTGACCATTTCTGTCTGTCTACACGATTGACTCGTGAGCCCTATCTGTGATATAGTGGGTTAACGTGAAGTGTAGACTATGAAATGGACCCAATTTTTCGTGCCCGACGTTTTCTGTCGGGTTTTGTCAGGCTCGGACATTAAATGTAATGGGCCGGGCTTTGTACCAAAAAATAAGCCCGAAAATTTTAATTTTGGTAAAAATATTAAAGTAAACATTATTAAAATATAACAAGAATGAACATTAGTTCACTTTGATACAAGTGTTAGATAGTTAAGTTCGAAATTATAATAAACTTTTCAGGTATCATTTTCTATAAAATTTCCTAAACACGGATTTTCGTTAAATTTTACAGACGCGCGCACACAATAACAGAAAGTGACAAATAACGACAGTCAGCGATGGATAGTGATAGATAGGTACATATTACGACAGATAACACTAAATAACGACAGATAGTAAATTTTTAAAAAATCAAAAAAAAGTCTACATAAAAACATACACACAAACACATCGTAAGTGAAATCCCAAATCCAATAGCTCGACTTACAAAGTGAGCTAAAAAAATTAAAAAATAATAGGATAACATTAAGCTTAAATGAAATATAATTATAACCATGATAAATATATAAAAATTTAAGTTAGAATTGGACTTTGTGAATAAAAATTTTTTAGCTCACTTTTTTAGAAAAAGGAGAGCTTATGCATTTGACCATGTCCGTCTGTCCGTCCGTCTGTATGTTCACAGTCGATTTTAATTTTCGTCAGTATTAATTGACTTATTCCACTTGATTTAACTATTAATTTTTTTACATAAGTAAACCTTAACCTATGAAAAAGTGAGCTCTCTATGAATGTGTC
>JAQIXJ010003434.1:0-12817 GCA_034700185.1 Phthiracarus laevigatus
AAGTATTAAACATTTCATCAATACATTAAATGAAACATTTATATAAGCTTAAATATGTAGATATGTGATACTTATTATGGCATTATTACTTGGGACGTAATGCTTTAAAAATTATTTTTCTATTATTACAATCAATATATTCATTAATTATATTTTTATCAATATCTGATTCTTCCGGATAAACACAGATTCTTCTTATACTTAAACAATTGTCGATAAATAATAAAATAATATCGGAAGTTATACCACAATATTTATCGCCATCTACAGCCACACAACCAATTTTCAAATCGCATAAATTTATTAATTTTTCCAAATGATTCATTATAGTAATAAAATTTTCAGTTTCTGTCTCGCCATACGTACAGATATCAATGGAGTTTAGTTGTGGTAAAAATAAATGAATATTTTCAAACTCTCTTCCGTTTCCATTACAATGATAATGTTCAAACTTTAAATGAGTTAAATGAAGGCATTTTTTCAAAAATTCAAAATTTTCAAAATGTATACAATGAGATATAATTAATTTTTCAATTAATTGAAATCCATTAGTGAATTCAAGACCTAATGGTAATCCCAAACTTTCAATCTTTAAAACTTTTAAACGCAAACATTTCAAACCAATCAGCTTTAATAACTCAATATAGATGGTGTCATAATAGCCACTAAAATTACAGCAAAGATATTCTAGATTTTTAAATTTTGCCAAATGTTTCATTACATCAAAACCAATATTAAAATGAACTAAAAAATCAAATGATTTCAACTGATGTTTAAAATGATCAGCAAATCTTATAAATCTTTCATCTTCTATCAAATAACGACTAACACTCTCGACATCAGTGCTAATATTATAATTTGAAGTAAAACATAGATCAAAGTAGTTTTCAATATTATAATAAGAATATACTGCTTTAAGTTTCGGACATAATTGTAATATTATTAACCACATCTCTGTATTGATTTTTGCGTAAATTGAAACCGATTCCAACATTTTCAAACTTTTTTCCACAAATCGTTTCCAAACATTAAGCGATACATATGAAAGTTCATAAATAACTAAATGTTTTATTTGTTTACACGTATTACTTAATAAATTGATTATTTCATTGCAATTTCTATTGCAATCAATAATTAAATGATTAATATTCAAACATTTATTGATCACATATTTTAATGAATCAATATTAGTATTAGTCTTATATAAATCTAAGTAATCATCATCTCTTAATAACTCTTTAATTAAACAGTTTTGATAATCATTCCAAATATTTTTTGGAATAAGTTTTTCATCGCATAATGCAAGTCTGGTTTGTTTATTAAATATTAAATGATTGAATTGTTTGTTAACGCAATGCAATCGAAAACAATCAATGATTGATAAATAACTTAATATAACTTCACACAAATCGTCGCCAAATCTATCATAACTTTCTCTGCTATACTTTAATATTGAATTCATATTTATTTTTTTCTTTTGTAGTTTAAATAAATTATATTTAAATTTAATTTAATTAACAACAATTCATAAACAATAAACACATGATTTTTTGTTTTCATATATATTACTTAAGAATATATATATATAAACTTCACATACAATTCTGCCAACTTTTGAATAAACTCTAATCTAAACATATATTAACTTTTCTTATGCTATCAATTATTGCTGTAATTCTATTAAAATTACTTAACGATCTAAAACATTTGCTACTAACTTTTTATTCACATTATTAATCATTTGAATCAAGGTTAGAACATTATAGTTTATAATAATCGTTCTAGTTTTTTATTACCTCTTATCCAGCTAAAGTAAAACTCGATTCAGTATAAAAACATTTATTGGCATAAAGTCATTTTTCAGGTTTACTAAAAGGAAGTTTTATGTAAAAATGGAAATTAAAGTTTTATTTGGAATCATAATTTTTACCAATAATTAATACTATGATTATAATTATAATTATTAGGCTTATTCTATTAGGCTTACTTTGCATTTATGATTATAATCAGGGTGTCACAGAGGGGAGGATCTGGATTGTGTATACCCCCAAGAAAATATGAAGTTATAAAATAGCAATTTATCATGAAAATAGCACTTATTTGCCGAAAAATCTAAAAAATTGACGCTTAAATCCGATGTGTTTGACTCCCCCTTGAATTTTGAAAAATTTCGAATTGAGACCCCTTCCATACCTTTAAAGTCTGGGACACCCACCTAAATTCCCTCTTCAACCAAAATTTTGAATTTCGAAATTAAGGAATGAACGAGACATTTGTTTTATAAGTTTCAAAGATATACGTGTAATTTTTGAATGTTATGATAATTTCTAATTTCTGTTAAATTTAAATTTCCCAATTATTTTTCAACAATACAATTAAAATATCTTGATTGTATTTTTTGGTAACAATTGTGATATAATATAAATTTCAATTAATATACAACTAAGACAAGAATTAATGTTTGAGTGTTGTAATAATTTCATTTAAACTTAAATTTACCAAATATTTTTAGCAGTATTATTAAATCATTTTATTGTTTTTTTTTGTAAAAGTTGAGATTTATCTGTATTATATACTAAAAGAATCATCTCTCTCTCTCTCTCTCTCTCTCTCTCTCTCTCTCTCCCTCACTCCCTCTCTCCCTCTCTCTCTCTCTCACACCCTCTCTCTCTCTCTCTCTCTCTCTCTCTCTCTCTCTCTCTCTCTACGTCACGTTCTCCTACAATATTGAAATCGGCTGTATTTACGAACGTCACCTAACAATATCTGAAACTTTAAACCTATTGTAGTATTGCACGAAAAAGGTTAAGTGTGAAATGCAATAATAAAACAAAGTAAAAAAATTAAAATTATTTAAAAGAGAATATAAACAATATAATATGTAATACGGCCATAAAAATGTTATTTTCACGCGAAGCGGGTTTCTAACTAGTTATATACTAATAGCTTCATCTCTCTCTTTCTCTGTGACTGTCTCCTACAATATTATAATTAAACAATTTCACGATCGTTGCCTAACAATAACTAAAAAGTTTTAACCTATTGTTACATTGCTCAAAAAAGTTAAGTGTGTAATGCAATAATAAAACAAAATGACAGTTAATATAAACAATATAAAATGTTTTACCGACATAAAAATGTTATTTTAACGCGAAGCGGGTTTCTAACTAGTTAAAATTAAAATTAAATTACAACTAAGACAACAATTAAAACAATCAAAAATAAGAGATAATTTTTTTGTAAATTGCTTTGATAAATTTGTAACAATAAATTGCGTTATCACGTTTTTAACAATCTTTGGTCATTGTTAAAACTGGACTTATTAATCACATCTTTTAAACTTCAAAACATTTTTAATTAAACTATTTATCATCATTTAATAAAACAAATTTATTTGAAGTACGATAACTTAAAAACGTTGTAGATGTATTATTATTGCTATTCCTAACGCAGAGAGAGAGAGAGAGAGAGAGAGATGTATTTAAAAAACTTTTTCTTCTCTCTCTCTCTCTCTCTCTCTCGAATTAATAAGTATTAATTATCTTAATTAGGTTTTTAATCTAAGGTTAATATTTATTTATGTTTAGCCCTTATTTTCACAAAGAAGTAGAGCTTACGGTTTTAACCATGTCTTACAATCTATCTCTCAATCAATCTTTTAATCCGTATGTTAGCAACGGATTTACTATGAATTTGCTTGGATTTGAACGAAAAATAAATCTTGATCGGGACAAACTTAATCTATAAGCTAAAGATTAAATTTCGACTAGAAAAAGGGCTCTTTATAAATGTGCCGTTTCTTGATTTATTAAAGATTTTAAATATTTTAAAAAATATAATTTTGCGATTTTACTAAATTAATCATTTAAATTAATTATTCGCTTCAATAAAATTTTCTTCAATTCCTTATTCACTGAAGATTCATTTTACTGGAGATATAACGCCTAAAAAATATTTTTATTTATATTAGCGCTACATTGTTAAGTAAGACTACAGTGCAAAATATAAATATATCCAAAATAGATTGTTTACTTTATTTCAAAAAAACAACCCATAAGTGCATTGATAAAAAATCCATATTTCTTGTGTATAATTATGAAGTTATTCATAGATAAAACATTAAGATTTAAGAAATACCGTCTAATGTAAAATCAATAATTTCCATATGAGTTTCTTATAACTAGCAAAATATTAATTAAAACTATATTACTGTGCACGAGAATATATCGAACTTAATAATCAATCGAAAAATTTATATATGTGCGAAAAAAGCAACTAAAAATAACTTCGTGAATTTTTCGTTAAGCTTCGTTTTAGTTTAAGTGCTTTCAGTTTTTGCTTATAGCAACAAATTCCACAAATATTATATTATGAATTTGAATAAAAGGGTTGTATACAGTAAACTAGATTTTGGAAAAAATTTTCTTCTCAAATGTCTTTAAGTGATATTGATTTACCACTACGAAAAAGTGGAATACTCTTTAGTCCAATAATTTACTACTATATACATGATGATAGCGACGCTTTAACCAAAAGTCACAAATTAATTACCATAAAGATGTTAATTATTTTTCACAATATTCGTTACATTTTTTACGTATTTTCGTTAAAAAACGGAACAGTTCCGGAGCACTACTTCGATATTATCCAAAAGGTCTCAGGGATAACCGTGTTTAACTATTTTCTAACGATAATCGGTTTAACACTGTCACTGAGGATAGTTTACCTTCTAAGTAATAGCGATTACAATACGTTACGATGGCTTGAAATTATTAAAGTCTTAAAAGAAAATTATTCGTTTAGCTCAATACGGATTAACGAGCAAACTAAAGTCGATAAGTTCGTGGCCAATATAAAGTGGGTGAAAACTAGTTTGGAAATTTCGCTTAAAACGTTTCACCTGTGCTCAATCATAGCGTCCATATACGTATTGGCTATTAAATATCGATTCCCCGATATGATTACTTATGGCGTATTATCTGCCATTTTATACGTTAGTGCGGTTTATTATACCGGAGAAATAATTGTCCGCAGTTTGATTTATTTTTTCATTTGCTGTTATTACTGTAAATTGAGGTTCAAGCTATTAAATAAGCGAATTTTGAGCTTCGAAAACAATAATAAAATCGTTTACGATCTCAACGATACATGTCGAACGATTAGCGACTATAATAAATTTTGGAAAAAGTATTATTTCGCCCTAAACTACAGTTTAATACCGATGAACTTAATGTGCTTACAGCAATTATTTTTTGAAAATTTGTTACCGTCGGCCGCAATAATAATTTTCATAATTATTTGTGTTTTACCCGTTTCGCATTTTACGCTTAACTCGATGACAGCTTCGATTAACAAAGAATCGCTGCTATCATTTAAATGGTTGCAAACATACTATCTAAATTCGGCACATTTAAATAACATCAATGTAAAGCTTAAGGTTAATAGAAATCTTGTATTCAATTAATCAAATTATTCTTTGGGGTTAATGATAAGAGATCATATAAGTACAATAGTCTTGTAAAGGTATACTGGTTAATAAGGATAGAAAATTGTCAGAAAAAGGGTGCAAAACAGTTTATTATTAGTTTAAAATAATTCGTCAAATATATAGTTAACTGCCATAATAACGATCGGCCATAATAGCGGCCATGCATAGTTGTATAACTATTCGGTCAATAAAATTATTTTAAAAATGAATGCGAAAATCAGCTTTTGTGTTTTAGTAGCCATCTCAACATTTATTTGATATTAATCAGTATTTTTAAAATAATTAATTTGTCATTAAACAATAGAAACCAACTAACATTTAGCGCCGAAAAATATATAAACTAATGTACAGGCTTTCACTATATAATAATTAGAAAAAGTCTCTTGATTTTACTTCAGAAATTTAAAAAACTGTATGTCATGAAAAACAAAACGAAATTAAACAGATATATTTTGTGCCTAAAACTTATTTGAAAATTTATTTAAATTATTTTTCAAATAAAACCCCGAAAATATAACCCCTCACAAAACTTATGAGATTTAAACGACAATTTTTTCAATTATAACGCCCAAAATTTACATTTAAAAAATGATATGGAAATAAAATAAAAGAATTAAATAATTTTAAAATAGTTATAATAGTTAATTAAAAATAACTTTTTTGAATTATTCGAGTTATATGACAACTATATATTAGTTATCAATATGTTTCTGTATAATTATTAAGAATATTAAATAAACTATTTTTGCATTCCTACTGATTAAAGTTAAGATTTGTCGGATTTGACTTTATGAAAAAGGATGCAAAATAGTTAATTAGCTATTCTTAAAATTAAAAACAACATATTAATTACTTATATACAGCTGTTATATAGCTTAAATAATTCAAGAAAAGTTATTTTTATCAACTATTCTAACTATTTTTAAAATATCTTAACACTTTATTTATTTTTAATTCAATTTTTTAATTTAGAAAAATTGCAGTTAGAATATGAAAATATGTCGCATAAATAAGAAATGATTTGGGTGGGGTAAGTTTTCGTATTTTCATTTAAAAAATATTGGAATTTTTTTCCGAAAAAATTTAGCCGTTTTAATCCGTTTAGTTTTTGCATACCTGTACAGTTATTAAAAATTTCTGAAGTAAAATCAATAGATTATTTCTAACTATTTTTCAATCCATTTGACCGATTATTTCTAACTAATAATTCTGTAAACTATTTTCGCATCCTTACTTATGATCTCAACTGCCCGATATTTGCCTGTTATATTTATTCCTTATGTATTGTTGTGTTTAAATATTATTTTAAATGCTAACAATAAAGCGTAGAAGAAAACCTAAACATAAAACTACTGAAAATATTATAGGTGAAATGTTAAAATCTTTTGAAATAAACAACATAATATTGTATAAGCTTACACTTAAGTTTTAATGAAGTTTTTTAAGTGCGTGTCATTCTGCTCGCCTCTTCACGCTCTGAGCGTGTCTCATTCTTTTTCCTTTACGCACTCACAAACTTTGCATAAACATAACCAACAATGTTTTTTAAATTAATACCGCAACAATAATACATACGTGTAAGATACAAAACCTTAACAAAATTAAGCTTAATTTTAAAACAACTAGATTTAAGCCCATGCTTCACATGGATTATTAATATTTAAATAATTTGTGCATGTATTGTGTATTTTAATGTCACCCATTTCTAGTAATTATTTGGAACTATATTCTGTATATGTTAATATTGAGTTAATGCATATTAATTGTTATTTCATACTATCGCATGCACACTTATGTGCACATATTCTTAACTGTTACACAACGATATTGAATTGAAGGCTTAATCGGTTGCTATGGTGAGCTAAAAACACAGCTCATTGTAATATATTATTAATGATTAGGAATAGTATGTATCTAAGTTTTAAGGAGAGGTGGAAAGATGGCCTGGGGTAAGCGGGTAAGAGTGGGATAACATGAGGGTTGGAAAGAATTCCCTCAATGTCCTGCATTTTTTCGAACAGCATATAAATTAAAACAATATAACATTGTTCCTATGTAAAGAAGTTTTCATGATCCTATAAAATTTTGCATGAAGAAGGAAGTGGGAGCATAAAATGAATATTTTAGGCATTTAAATTTTAGTAATGCTTAATGAAAGCAATTTTGGCATTATATTTGCAAAATAAGTTATGAAAATTTTTATAAATATTTTTTAAAATATTTAAAAATGATAAAAACATGATTATTTTTAGTAGAATATAATTTTTGTATAAAATATTCTATAGATACTGATAGCCATTGAAAGAGTCGGCGAAAATAAGAGATTAATCGGATTTTCGTGTGGCAATCAATTTGTGATTACGCCTAATATCGCATTTAAAGTAAGCTTATATATTCATAGTTTTAATTTTATTAGCCTTTTATTAATTTAAGATATATTTATAAAATTGATAATTGTTTGGAATTTCAGATGTTCATCATATTCGTCCGCTATTTTTTGCTAACAAATAAATTAAGCATTCGGTTTAGATGAAGAGGAGCTTAATTGTAGTGGCGTCTGTACATTCAGAAAATATAATATAAGTTTAAGCTAAAAAATACTTTAGCACGGCTTGTGAATCATTCCAATTTTTATAAAAAAAATAGAATGAATAATAAATGAAGATTTAATAATAATAATTAATTAAATTTTATTTTACAATATTGAAGTAGTTGTTTATCTTAAAACACAATGTGATTCCTTTATACAACCAAACTCACTATTATTTACTTTTATTTTAACTAATTAAAAATTCAAAATCTATTATCTTAAATTTTAAAAATAAAAGCAAATGTCGCAATATCAACTATTAATAAATTACCAATAACGCAATTAAGTACCCAAGCTGTCATGTAAATGATAAATCAATAAAATGCATTTTAGTATCTCATCGATGGTACATGCGTGTTATGTGCTGTATTATATTTTAGTTTAGTTAATAATAAAAGTCTGATCGCTAACTTTTAGAAAATACGTATGACATTTATAAGCACATGATAGAAGAAATGTTTTGATTATTTAAAAACTATTAGGAAACCAAGTAAAACATGCTCACAACTAACAGTTAAAAACTATTAGGAAATTCAAATAAAATATGTTCACAACTTTCAGTCATTGTTATTTATTCCAAGGTTAAATTAATTACAGTAAACTATATTTACAACTGTCTAGCTTAATTAATGTAATTCAAACCCATTTATACACGTCGTGCTAAAGCCGTGTTTCACAAATGTAAAAATTGATGAATTCAATACATTAAAATTTTTTAAATACTTTGTTTTTAAAATTTTTCAAACATGATAATGTCAGTTACATAACTCTAAATGTGATTCTCATTTATAATTAAACACCTATTATGGCGACTGTTATTTATCATAAACATATTACCAATTAAATCGGTTTAAAAATGAAATTCATAGTTATAATCGGAATATTTATGCTTATTATAACGGCAATAAACTTTTCAATTTGTGGAACTGAAAGCGCTAATTCAACACTAAACACAACGGAATTAAGGGAAATCGAACCAGTGTTTCGTTTCTATCGCAATAAAATTACATACTTCGACATTTCGTTCACCGAAAGTGACATGAATTTTTTATTATCACACATTGAGATTTATAATGGCTTGATTTTTATCACGCATGGATTTCGAGGATCGGTCAACAAACAATGGATGCACATTTTGAAGGATAACGTTTTTGATAGCCACAGTAATCAATCGGTGATAATTATCGGATGGGGTAATGGTGCCATGGCTGCCCGTTTTCCTTCCTACTCGTAAATAAAATATTTGTCTGTACTCAATCCTTTTTAATTACCCATATATTTATTATAATTAATTTTTAATTTGCCACTTTAATTTTATTAGTTTAATTTGAATTTTTAATTAGATTATTAAACTTTAAAAAATCTTTAATCACAGAAAATACCTGAAATCTACCAAAAACATTGAAATTGTTGCTAATTGGTTATCATTGTACGTAAAACGAATAAATCAATTCTACCCGAAACTAAAACTGTGGGGAATCGGACACAGTTTAGGTGCACACCTAATGGGACAAACCGGGCGGCTAACCAACGCATTCACGAGAATTACAGGACTCGATCCAGCAGGGCCTACATTTTTAAATGGCGAACAAAACCACGAAAAACGACTAAAACAAACTGACGCCAAAATCGTGGACGTGATCCATACGTACGCTTATAAAACGGAACGACCGTCGGCAATATTACGCCTATTCGGCATGAACTCAAACCCCTATGGCAACCGTATACCGCTCGGAACGGTAGACTTCTATCCGAACTATGGTCATACGCAGCCAGGATGTGGTGGATCGGAACGTTGCAATCATAACCGAGCTATTGAACTGTTTTTATGGAGCGTTACGAATCCCGGCAAATTCAAAACGAATAAAACACTAAAATTGGATCGTGATTACTTAAATCCGGTCAGTGAATATTATGTAATTAATGTGACCGTCGAAATGGGATATTATTTTGATACCAGCCCTGCTATGGGTGATTATTATATTTCAACTAACAGAAAAGAACCATGGATTTAGTCGGCTCGTTATTTGATGTTTTAAAATCACACATTAATTTAATTATTTACTGTAAAAACATTTATTTTTAAGTTTCATTATACCTACCTAACATATTTATATTAGTAAATGGTTGCCCGAATGTCTGGTTCGAGTCGGGTTCTGGTTCAAACTTGTCTGACTCTGGTGGGGTCGGATTTAAAATTTTTCTAATAAATAAAGGTTCTAAAATAGTAGTAAGTTTCGCACTTTAAAATTTAGTTAATGAAAAGCTAAGCCAAAACTAAATCATTAAAAACTTTGTAAAAACTTTTAGTTATAAACTAAATTCAAACTAAAGTATACATAGAATTGTAAAAATAAGTTCAATACTCAAAAAAAACAATTTTAATTAAGCAAGAAAGTTAATAAGTAAACTTTAAGCATTTATTTCTTTTTAAAAATTATGAAGTAATAAATAAAAAGTTAATTAAATCAAAATGTATAAATTATTATTTTCCAGCGCAGCCGTATTGGTGGTTTAAACCAAGGTTTCCGTCTAAAATATAACTTTAATTTAACGTTTCGGTTTAAGAAATCATGGACCGACGGCAACATGACTTAATTATTTTTATCATAAACAAATTCATACGTTTCCAATGCTATCTATTTTTAACAACCACATTAGCAAGAACTTATTCTTAACTCAAACGTAAATAATGTATATTATTGCATGATTTTGCTCATTAATTTATTGACCGTTTTCGAGTGAAAGTTTTTCCATAGAATAAAATTCATTCAACCGAAAAGTACATTGTATTTATTTATTTTTTCAATGCCAGTTTCATCATCCATATTAGTGAGTTACCAGTATAAAACAACTATGGCTTTTTAAATAATAGAAAAATTACATTTTAAACAATTAGCACGCAATTAACTCACTAAAGTTCCTATGTTTTTTAGTAAAAACAGCTTTAAGATTTCTAAAAATACCGTAAATATTGTTAATTTATTTAAGTTCTATTTTACTTATGCATTTCCATGATAATTATTGTTTTTTATATTCACTTTTATTACTTTATTTAATATAAAAGTTTCGCTTAAGAAGAGTTAAATAATTAAAGAGTTTAAGCCTTACAGTATATTTATAAACCAATGCGAAAAACATTGAACTTGAAAGACACTAAAACCAGTAAACTTATCGTATTTACAATGGAATAAAAGTTAATTGCTTGCTTTTGCCAATTATTTTTATCCATCTCCTATGAACAAAATTCATTCAACCAAAAAGTACATTGAATATGTACTTGTCTTACTGTCACTTTCATTTAACGAAAGGTTGCTTCATCTTCATTGTTATTGAATCGGTGTAAAACAAAACGACAGGCTTACGCAATTTTAGTGCAATTTAATTAAACATAGTTTTAATTATTTTGCTAAAACTATCATTAATGAATGCAATTTTTTTCGTTAAACTTACAAAAGCTCAAAGCTTAGATTTGCAAATTTTATTTTGCATAACACAGTGTTCTTTTAATTAAAATCAAGAGCCAAACATGAAAGTTATACTGAACAACATTAATTATTATCCGTTAATTGTATTAACGTTGAGTTTTTATTCACGAATTGTTAATGGAAAAGAGTTAAATAAGTCACTGGATTACTATTCACCATACGTGTACCGTTCAATGATAAAAACATTGCATTTGGAAGATATTAAGCCAGTGTTCCGTTTCTACCACAACAAGTCAACGTATACAGACATTTCATTTACAGAGGAAGGCATTAATTTTTTGTTAAGACAATTAGTGAGCTATAATCGAGTGATTTTCATAACACACGGTTATCGTGGTTCCACGAAAAAAGATTGGATGCACGACTTGAAGAATGCTATATTAAATAGAAGCAAAGATCAAGCGGTGATACTAATCGGATGGGGCTATGGGTCTATGGCTGGTGTTTTTCCAACCTTTTCGTAAATAAATTTTATAAATTTTAATACGAATATTTTTTTAACGAAATTTTCTCATATTTATTACGTACAATATATCAGTTTGTGTTTACAGAGGTCACAACATGAAACCAGGAAAGCATATTCATAGAGAGCTTAATTTTATAAATATTAGTGTATACTTATGTCACAAATATATTGATTTTTAAACCATTATTCTAAATTCCCAGATCACTTAAATAATAAAAGAAATCAGTGAAAGTCTTTATTAATATAAAGCTGCCAATATACAGACGGACGGATAGTCATAAATACCTTTTTTAAAATTTTAAAGTATGTACCAACTCTTAAAATCGGAATAATGACCAGTGACCGCTGTACTCTTGCTTTGAACGCAAGTTTATATTTCTATGCCTAGTTAATAGTCGTCATTAATTCTGTTTCTAGTTTGGATAACTCTCAAACAAGTTAATAAATTTAAAAGTTATCTATATATTTTTCAGAAATTATTTGGAGGCTGTGTCAAACACTGAATATGTGGCCACTTGGTTATCAATATATGCCACTAAAATAAATAAAGTGTACCCGAAATTAAAACAATGGGGTATCGGACACAGTTTAGGCGCTCACTTAATCGGACAAACAGGGAGAATGAGCAAAACATTCACGAGAATAACGGCGCTCGATCCTGCTGGTCCTTCGTTCCGAAATAGTGAACAGAACGCGGACAAACGATTGCAGGCTTGTGATGCGAAAATAGTTGATGTGATACACACGTGTGGCGCTAACGTAATCCCGATTTATTTTCGCATATT
>JAQIXJ010003435.1:0-12814 GCA_034700185.1 Phthiracarus laevigatus
GAATTGGATAAACAAAAACTTTAGTATTAATTTGCATTTGTTAAGTGTTGTTTATTGGTTTATAAGATATCAAATTACTAATTTGAAAATTTTATAATAATGGTCAGAATCACCACTGTTTTATACTAATTAAAAATCGAAAATAAAATGCAATTGAAATTTAAAAAAAAAGTTGGAAACAACACGAATTGAAATTGAATAATATATCAATTATGAATATTCATTACTGTTCATTATTCTGGGGAAAAAACATATCTATTTTCCGAACTTACGTCTATTTCCATTTGATTTCCTTATTCTATTAACAACTTGTTTTTTCCAGAGGAGATCAAGGTTAAATAATTTATCGTTGTTTTCGTCAAGAGATGTTCTATATATTTTCGGTACAGTTCATAAATAAACTATAGATTTGTTTATCATAATATGCTGCCCACAAGTTTAACCTAAATATATAGATCGAAGTAATGTAAAGAATGTTTTAATACTAATTACTTGTTTCTTCCAGAGAAGATCAAGGTTTAATAATTTATCGTTGCTTTCGTCAAGAGATGTTTTCTATATTTTCGCTATCATCTCATAAATGAACGATGGATTTTTTATCATAATATGCTGCCCACAACCATAACCTAAATATATTGATCAAAGTGAAGTAAAGAATGTTTTAATACTAATTTCAAAGTTCATTAGTATAAAATTAAAATTATTGTTAAAATAACGGGAGTATTGATCCTTATATAATCCAAGAAATTGATTATCCATCCATAATCAATATTTTCTAATCTTGTTGTTTACCGAAATCATTTTGGACTAACAAATTATTAAATGGTTTATTGGAAAAATTTCGAACAAATCCCAAAAAATACAGTTGAAATAAAGTATCACTTGATAAATTATAATCACTTTATATAAAAAACATTATTTGTGTGTTTGTTTGTTTGTGAAGACCTTTATAGGCGCCTCCCCTGGGGGTCACACCCCCTCGACACCTATATTAATGGATTCAGCTCGAAGAGAGGAGTGCACATCCGGAGGTTTCAAGGTGGTCGGACCCCTCCTAAAAAAATGGGGTGGAGAAACTGATTCAATAGCACTATATTCGACCCTCCCGAATGTCCACCCCCACGACACCTATATCAATGGATTTAGGTCAAAGAGAGAAGGTCAAATAGAGGGATCTCGAGGTGGTCGGCACCCCCTCATTCAGGAGGGGTCCAAAAAATTTTAGAAATACCCTTCAACTCCTATACATTCGACTCTATTGAATAAGCTGAGTTATATGAGGGGTCACACGAATGGGTGGGCAACCCCTCATGGAAATTCTATACATTCACAATTTATATAAATACTAATTACCCGTGCGAAGCACGGGCTGAAACCTAGTTTTAAATAAATTTAAAAAAGCATAACTGTTAAAATAATTTTCTACTGCAACTTTTAATAACCATTCACTCCAAGTTCTATTATTAATTAATAAGATATATATAAGTTTATATTATTGCTAATCATACGAGGGTTTAAATTTTAGTTGTCATAGATATCTCGTCCCACTCTCATTAAAAACTTAAGACTGATATACGTATATAACGTTAAGTGATCCGACGTAACTATGAGTACATGCTTTACGTATAATAAGATGCGTAAATAAATACGATTTACGTAAATTTAATGCACAACGTTTTATCATACTTAAATTCTCAGCTGTCAAGTAATACTTAGTTGTTTTTGAAACGAAGTTCTTTTTAGGAACGAAATAGTAAATAATTATAAACTTATAAGTTTCCATTTTAGAAAATTATGTTCAAAAAAATTAAAAAAGGTTTAAAATCTTTATTTTTAGTTTTAAAATTCATTTAGTATTTCTTTACAATATGGAACTGTTTAAATGATTTTAAATATCTTATAAACAAAACAAAATTTTATGAAAAGTGGGTTTTTGTAAACAATGATCGAAATTAATTACTTGATTAAATTTAATATAATATAAAATAAAGCTAGATTTTAAAGTAAACTTAAGGCTTGATGAATCACGATAATTATTTCTTTCAATTCGAATCAATAAAAACATCAAAACATCAATAAACTATAAAATTGCAAAATATTCCGTTATTTGACTATTTATATAAAACAATTTTTTTCCCCTTTATAGACATTATAGACTTTGAATCAATTATAAAACCTATAGCTTAAGTCATGATTCAGTGAATGGTATATCTGATTGAGCGGGTGGTACGAGACCTTCAAAATTGATTTTTTCACCATATTTAGCTAGAAATAAAAGTAGACTAACGCCGACTAGAATTCCAATGTTTTGCAAAAACAACACTTTAAACGTTTGACTCATGCCTTTCTGACTCGCTTCTTCAAGAGCCGAAGATAGTTCACCCATCATGTCCACTAAAGATATATACAGAAACATACCGCCAGCCAATGCGAACACGTAAGGACTGCCATCAGATAAATCCCCCAAAAATATACCGAATATCATTCCTAAATAACAAGTACATGCAGATATAAAATTATAACCAAGCGCTTGTCTCATTGTCATTCCAGACGCTATTAGTACAGCAAAGTCTCCCAATTCATGGGGAAATTCCTCGCATATAACCGCAACTGAAATGCTTATTCCCTCGAGAATACTTTGAGAAAACGCGGCACCGATTGCGATGCCGTCAATAAAATTATGAAGACCATCACCTAATATGATCATCCACGCAACCGTTGCTATTTCACCGCCATTTCGCAAATGATCGCTAGCGTGTGAGTGTCCGTGCTTTTTATTAAATGAATTGCTTCGTTCGAGCACTGTATTTAATATTAAAGCATCAGATTGAGTATTGTCTTCATTGAAATCAGTTAACTGTAATGCAGACATATGAGTATTTTTCTCATTTTGCAGTTCAAAATGCAATGTATTAGTTAACCCGTCCTTATGATATATTGAAAATGGAGTCGAAGCATCTTTTATACTACCATTAACTCCATCTGAATCTTTAATATACACTTGTCTAGAAAATACGAAAAAATAAGATATTTAATTGCTTAAAAGTGAGCAAAAAGAATTCAATAAAAACCTTTGCGAGTTTAATTTCGATGGCTCGATGTCATTACTAGTACACGATGGAACTGGCATTTCTTTTAATCGCCGTTTCCTTCTAAATTCCATCACAATCTTCATTAATCGTTCAGAGCAGAAAAACAAATAAATGCCGCCAAATATGATAAGCGCTTTCCATAAAAAATCATGAGAGCCCTCTTCGTTAAGACCATATGCCTGAGGAATTAGATGGAAGAGAGCACTTCCCACTAAACTGCCCACAGCTAAACCAGTGAATAACGTTAACATTGTATCGTAAGTTTTCTTAGTGAGAAGTGGCAAAATTGCGACGCCAACCAACGAACAAAAACTAACTATAGTAACGAAAAGTAACGAAAATCCCCAAACCGCTCCATTTGGCGGTCGATTTTTCGCTTTGTGAAGACTTTCTCGTTGTTCAATACATTTTTTTTCTTGCAATTGAAATAACATTAATGGACACAATCTTACAACAGCCTGGCTTAAAGTTAACACTTTTTTGTCGGTCACAACACCTGTTTTGCCATTAGGCTCACCACCAATCAGTGACACAAGTTGTGAAGCAGTTTTACAACCAGAAGCGGCTTCGCATAAACTTTTTAATTTTTCCGGCGATTGGACAGCAGACGACGAAACAGCGAACTTTTGGTCGATATTTTCGCAACTCTTTATCGTGTTATCGATCGACCGCGAAGAAGAATTCGTAATGTGTTGTATCATTTTGTTATGTTTCAAATTTTCGATAAATAAACGCAAATTCGATTCTGTATGATCTTCGAGATGGTCGTCAAACTCTAAATGCGTTTGAAAATAATCGTATTTGCCTAATAAAAAATAAGTAAGCATTTCGATGTCTTCCAGCGAATCGAGTATCACTTTATCGTCCCTACTATTGTTAACCGAATCGCTATTTATTATAGTTGTCATTAATCCAATTGTAACCATTATTATCGAAATCGAAAACATTTTGTTCACCGAATTTATTTAAAACAAATATTTCTTTTCAATCTATTCAATAGAAATGACAGTTAACAACGACTAAATCGCACAACAAAACTCATTATAAATATTAATTAAATCATTCATTTAAGTCTACTATTGATAGTCATCACTGGTTTTTTACCGACAAAAAAATTATTAAAATACAATGTAAATTTTAATACGCGAGTTATCAATAATTCATTCTCCAATTAATCCATTAAATTTATATTACTAATGATAAAATAAGATAAGAATAACTCACTTCGGTTAAGCGTATTCACTTTTTTTCTGTTTAATATATGATAAGCGTTTAATAGTATCTAAAATTAATGATTTGAAGCAAGTTTTTGGAGATAAGGGCAAAATATGCAGTACAACCACAGTACTGCTGCAACTGTGACAGAGCTGTGCAGCCAAAAGCGTGCAAACAAAACTTTCTTCAATTAATGCTACGAATATATCATTTAGTCTGTACTTTTAATTCTTATCTTCTATTCAAATACTGGTTAATATATAGAAACCAATCAAAAATCAAAACAACATTTTTCCATTACACACGTGATTGAAAGTGTTAAAAGTTGTTCAATGTTTCGATTGATGGTAATAATTCATTATACAGTGTGATTACATAACAGGTATTTATTATAATTTACCTTTTCGTCAATACCACAAGTTTTAATCAAACAGATTTTACTAGAAAATACTTGAAACATTACTTTATGTAATATGACTACGAAACTGAATGATTTATTTAATAAATAATTGGACTATACGTAAATATGGATATACACGTGGCATAAATCTAACAGTAATTATGGAAATGAGTATTGGATTGACTAGAAATAGTAATAATAATAGTTTTCGTAAAACAATTTACAAAAATGCGATCATCGCTATTATGTAATAGATTTGAAATAAATGTATATAAATATTATAGCTCACCAATTACGTCAATTAATAGCTGAACCAAATGTAAGCGTTAAGCCACTAGATTTGTTTGATAATTTATGCGTAATGTATGGTATATTATGTGAACAACACTCTAACTATAAAATCACATGTTTGTCATATTTGTCAACAACATTTGCGAAAATTAATTAATTATTAACAAAATGCTTAGCGTAGTAAAACGTGTGTTTAACTGATAGCAAACAAATGAAACAAAAAACGTTTAGTTAATACTTAGGTTTACCGAACAATAGTTTTATTTTAACAAAACTGAACATTAAACAAATTTTGTTTACGCTATTTATATGACCAGTAATATTGTACGTAAAAGTACAGTATTGTATTGGAAAAAAAGTTAATTCATCGTATGATGTGATTAAATATAAAACGAAACGTTACAATAAAGTAATGGTTTCGGTTGAGAGTCATTGCGATTGCGACGTTGTTTTGCGACAATTGCAATGCCATCTCATTGTCACACCTAACCATTTGTCGTATTGCGAGACAATACCATCTCATTATCGCTAGAGTTACACCTAAATCTAATTTCGATTGAAATTAGGAAACCTTGAAGTTTTGATCGAAAAAAATTCAATATCACGGACATAACACACTGTAAACATGTTATTATTACTTTTGATTTATTCCCAAACATATCATTAAACCAAAAATATTTGGTAACGTTTCGGATCATTTTTCAAGCAATTATGTTTAAAGCCAATATTTTACTTGTAGGTATACCTAATGTCCATATCCATACTTGTTTTACCAAATCTTATCAATAGACGGAAGATTTTTTACACTGACAGCTATTAGTGAATTGTCAAGGTTTCTAAGAGTATGAAAGTTTGATTACGATTCGCATTGATATCTAATCCACTCCTTAACGCAAACTCCATTTATTGTCTAATAGCTTAAACTTATTCTCACTTATTGTTGCGAACCATTCCATTTAAGTTAGCAAACCCATTGAATCGAGTCGTAGAAATTGCATTATTTGCCGCAGTTATTTAAATTAACTAGAATTTAGTGATGTTTCCATTTCTTTAAAATTGCATTTTCAATCTAAACAAATGAACTAAAACTTACACTTAGGAATTGATTGAAATACTAGGAAAAAATCGTCATTTAAAAATTTTTTACATGAGGTGGAAACTCAATCATACTTAAGTTTAGAACGCTTTACGCTACTCTCTTGTCTGTTGAAGTTAACGGTAAGCTCACTTTTTCTGTTCAAAAAAGTGGAAATAAGTCTAGTTTTACGAAAGAAAACAGAAATCTGCTTTTAATAATAAACTAATTTTATATAACTTGAATTCTGTTGGTTAAAACTTTAACAAAAATAAGATTTGAATTCTAACCGATACCGACCGAAAATTTCTAGTCACAGTTATGACATATCTAATTAAGTGATTTTTGGTGGTTTCCCAAAAGTCAAAACTTGTTAGTTTGGAGACTAAATTTTTATGTATTTGTATATTAAAATTTAAGGGAAATTTTTAGATTTTATTTATATAATTATAACTTTAATATAATTATGTTAAATTATGATATAAATTTTAGAGCATATTTGACCCCAAATGTGCATACTTTACAATTTGTAAGTATTAGTAAATGGGAAAAATTTGAAATATTTCTGGGGAATGAGCAATTGTTTTTGAAATGATTTTTAAAAAAGCAATAATTAAAATGTGTAATTTTATGTTCAGAATAACCCACAAATAGTTTAAAAACAAAATAAATTAAATAATATTTTCATATATAATGTCTAAGATTTAGGATAGCGCATACGGCGCAAAGGAATGAATGGGCTAAACTAAATTTAAACAGTAAATTAAGTTAAATAATTGCAAAACAATGCAAATTACAACAATACGAGTGAAGTAAAATTAAAATACACACATTAAAACAGTAAGTCTTGTGCTTTTATAATAGCACGTATCACACATTTTCCATATTTCTAAATTTTTTATGGGGTTCACAAAAATCATATGGATTTAAGCAATAATTTTATTATTTATTGCAATATAGTATTTAAATTAGTAAAATAGCATTATAGCAATTATCATTTAAAATAGCAAAAATAGAAGTAAAATAACCCCTTTTTATTGTGATTCCGGCTTATATAAAAATTATAGGCTTCTAATTTATGAAATAAAAAAGTAGCAAATGCTATTATTTTGAATTTTGAAGTTGTAATAATCAAAACTCATCGGATTTAGACGAATTTTTTTGGCTCGTTGAAAAATACAGATAATTTTTCCAAGTATAGCATTTATGATTAAAATATCAATTAATAAGATTTATAACATGATTTAAAAAAATTGCAAACTTTATATAATTCGTACTAATAAAATGAGAATATGGTTGGAATTATTGAAAATGGATTATAATTTTGTGCATTACAGTATGTCAGGTGTCAAACAGGCAGACTATACTCTTATAGTGAATTTCTAGTGGATTGGAATACATAACTACATAACACGCACCATCAATACAATACACAATACTAGAAGAGTAACTGGAATACTGAAATGCTGCATACGTTTTTAGTTGGTGTTTACATACCTATGTTTATCGGAGGTGGAGTTTTCTCATGCTATATGTGGTCCATTGGAAAGGCCACGCGCTCGAAAACGTCTGTCGAAGTGCTTTCTTGCACACATACCTCAATAGAAAACATCTGCAGCAGAAAAGTTTTCTCACGACAGCGCTCGAAGTAAACATAATTGCAGCATATCTATACATACAGATAACTATGCATACTGTATGAATAATCAGTGAACTGAGTATTTCGAGCGCTGTTTAGTACGCGTGCCAGAATCAACTTACCAGTATGTGATTGGCTGCGCAACCCGTGGGAAAAGCGTGGCCGACAATTTCAAGAGAGTGCAAAATCTCTATGAGCGTGTATAGTGTAGTGTAGTGTAGCTATGTGTGTGTGTGTGTATGTGTGTGTATGTATGTGTGTGTTGCGTACGAATGAGTGTGTGTGTGTATGCATGTGTGTGTAGTCATCCTACAACTGGATCTCATTCCACTGGTTTCTAAACTCGTGGGAAAGTGAATAGTGAACGGTTCCCAAGAACTTTTAGTAGTGACTCGCGCGCTTCACTTCACTTCTCTGGTGACCTCATGCCTACTATAAAATACCAACACTAAACATATTCCCACACCAAACTCCTCTCTATTAACCCCCACATGTCGGTCCCCTTTCTTCTCTGCCTCTTTTGGTTAAGCGTGTACAGTAATCTTTCCAAAGTTTAGTGTTCATCATGAGATAAAATATACTTTATGTGATGCACGCATGTCGACAAAAGTGAGCAAAACTTGTTGAAATACTTTCACATAGCATTTTCCTATCTCAGTACTCGTGCGAATCTCCAACTGACAACTTCATAGTTTCACAAACTATCCCAAACCCACTCAAAAACTTTTGAAAACTATAGCGAAATTATAGTTTAAAACTGAAATAAACTTAAATATAAGTTAATAAATTGTAAACGTGTGATATGACTGCCAATATGTCATCAAATATTGAATCGCAATCATCAGAATTGCCACGTAAACCAACTTCAAAAACTTCTGAACATAGAAGAGTAAGTATTCTTTAGCGATCTATACTTTAGCTTAATCTGTGCTTTCATACCTTTGCAATCATAACTAACTGATTTAATTGATATTTTCTAGGCTACAAAACCAATTATGGAAAAGAAAAGAAGAGCAAGAATTAATAACAGCTTAAATGAATTGAAAGTCTTGATCTTAGATGCTTTGAATAAAGATGTAAGTATTTATACGAATTCAAAGTTATTTATGTTGAATATTAATGTGTATTAAAGTTTCAATCAAATAATAATTACTGTATTATTGCTTTTATAGCCCTCTCGTCACTCAAAACTAGAAAAAGCAGATATTCTAGAGATGACAGTTCGACACTTGCAAAGTGTTCAGCGACAACAAATGGCATCTGCCATCTCAACTGATCCAAATGTTCTCAACAAATATCGCGCCGGATTTAATGAATGCGCGACAGAAGTGGGCCGTTATATCGGAAGAGTTGATGGCGTTGAACATGTACTTAAGCAAAGAATTTTGTCACATTTAAACGCTTGCGTTTCAAGCCTTAACACAGCAGCGAATATAGCTTCCAATACCTATACAAGTGCCTCAAGAAGTTCCGCGTTTCCCGGAATGATACCACCAAATAGTTCACCGTTTGCGACGGCAAACACTCCACTTCACGTTCAAATTCCATTACAATCGTCAACCGCATCGTCAATAGCGGCAACAGGTATGTTCGCTAACAATACTGGGTCAACACTAACTGCGCAAACTGGTGATATCAATAACAATAACTCGTCCACTCTAATCACACCATCGATATCAATTGATCCGAAACCCAACTTAGCGACACCTCCGTCATCAGCGTCTTCAACGGCGTCATCACATTTTACATTCACTATACCACTACACCAGTGTTCACCTCCGATGCGAAGTCACTTAATCCCTTATCATCACAACCTGAATGTGAATATAAATCAAAATAGTATATCGGGTCACATGGGTTCGGGTGCATCGGCAACACTCATCTTCAGACAAGCAAACATAAACGCGTGGAACCGTTCTGGTTGTCTGGAATCACCCATTGGTCAAAGTTCTATGAGCCCGAGTGGCAGCTCTATAGGAAGTGGACAATTGAGTCCATCAGAAAGTGAAGCAGACATTGAAATGGTATTGGAACCTAACCATATTTCACCATTATCTCCAACATCTAGTAATGACAGTGTTTGGCGTCCGTGGTAACACTTAATCCCCAAAATGTACATAATTTCATCAAATAAACTGTTACGCAATATTTATCAAAAAAAGTTAGATTAAAATGTATTAAAATACGATAATGAATATGCGCATATCCTAAGTATTTAACGTAAACCCGTTGTTATTATGATCTCTATATATATGCATATTTAATAAAAGAGTTTAAATGAAAAATAATTCCATTATTTTGTTCCATTCATTTCCTACATGTAGACAATAGCTTACTGAACGAAACAAATTAGTATTAAAGTTTGTTTATGTAACACACAAACTTAACAATGCTTTCAAAGTAATCTAAATTAGAATTGGGTGTGGATGGGGATAAAAGAATAAAGTATTTTCGGGACGCATGGGCTTAAGGGGTACGTATGGACATACGTGAGTACACAGGGGAGTGCTCGGTAGAAGAGGAATCGATAACATTGCATTTATTTGCTGCAAATATTGGCGCGGTGTTCTAGTAATAAGATATTAAAATACTATTAAAGATATTAAAATAAGATATAAAAATATTAAAATACTATATGTGTAATGGTTTTGCATATGCACATTGTAAGTACTAAGTAAGTAAATTTACTCATATTATCTACTATATGCAAATAGCGTTACTAAATATACCTACAATTCGCTTATGCAGAACCATTACACAGTAATCTATTTTAATTGTAAAGAGTTTCTAATCGAGTATGAAGACACATATGGGTGTATGTGGGGTGTATTCGGAGTGCATACAGGATGGATTCAATTGTATTAATTTGCGCATTTATTGGCACCAGTCTCTAGTAAAACAAATGCCTTCTAACTAATTAATCTTCAAAATCAACATAGAAGCATGAAGTTAAAGCATGATTTATAGTAGTTTCAAAAAAATAGTTACAAAAGTTACTAAACAGTAACAACATGTTAAAAAGATGAGTTGTAGCTTTATTGGACACATTTTTTGCTGCTTTTTTGAAAAAATATTTTTGTTTAAAAATTTTTGTTATGGAAGATCAACAGAATAATAATTTATTGAAGTTTAGGAGCATAGAATGAGTAACCAAACCATATAAGCGCTGCTACCGCCGCTCACTTTAAACAAAATATAAATTTCATTTAAATTTGATAAGAACATAAATGCACTATAAGCTTATATATGTGCATTATAACCAGTATCCGGATAATATGCATTAAAAAACTGAATAAATATACATGCATTTATGCACTAGAAATTTCTATTATATGCGCGAATCTATTACCCGTAAAATAGTGTGTATACCGCGTATATTATTTTATAACGTGTATACCCCACGTAAATTTTTAAGAAAATTTTAATTTTTTACTTAGATTAAGCGCATCACTTGTATAAATTGTAACTCTTGTATAACGCGCATTCATAATATTTCTTAAATTCAACTTTTTTGCTTAGATAGCGAACGCGTTATACACACTAATTTACAGGTACCTATATTGCAATGCATCAAAGCTAGTTAAAAATTTTACTAACCGTAAAGCTAAACTATAGTCCATTGAAGTTGGAAAATATGTCATTAAAAGATATTTTAAATTAAATGGCTCCTTTTTCATTCCAAATATGTCTTCAAAATGAAGAACATAAGATGAATTTAAAACTTATACTTGTATTTTTGACAAAAAAACTTATTTTATTAGTTTTATACATTTTATTTTAAATTCACTCGTTATAAATTTAAACAATTCTAACAAATTTTCTCTCTCCGATGCAAAGTTCCAAAGTTTATGTTAGTTCTGTTTGTTGCATTTATTGCACCAAATTAACTCAACTGAGCAATAAAAATAGTGCTAATTATTTCAATATATTGCTTAAATATATTAAAATATGCATCAATTTTCGAAATATTTAATATATCATGCAAAGTGAAAAACTCAAGTTTTATGCATTCTAATTAGCGATGGATTTGGTGCGAGATGTGTGAAGCATTGTTTTATACTTGAATAGTGCACGTATGACATTGAACGCATAAACGCAGTCGCGTACTCATTTACCAGCCAATTCAATATTAAAATGAGTTCTCAGCCACAAATCCATCGCTGATTCAAATGCACTTCAAGTATGCATTTATTTGGGTCCTGATTATTGCTGCAGTTCCTATTATAAATCATTATTGATTAAATACAGTATACTGACTGTATTGCATTATTTATGTTAGTTCATTGTCATTTAGCTAATTTAAAACTGTTTAGAATTATTCAATTTTTGTAATTACTTAATTTTTAGCTCACTTTGAAAAAAATGTTATTAGATTTGCCATGTCTGTAACAGCGTTGCACTTGACGAGTAGTTTTTCATAGCATAAAAAAAGCTTTTTTACGTAACTAAGCAACGTTAGCACTATTTATGCTATGAAAACTTCTCGTCAAGTGCAACACTGGTCTGTAACTGTCGACTTTTTTAAATATTTTTTTAAAATTCTGTATATTAATTAAATGATTTTTAGCTCTCTTTTTTATAAAAAAAAATTGCTTATGCTTTTGACACTTTCCGTCGATCCATCTGAGTGTAGCACACTAGCTCTACCATTGAATTAGCACGTAGTTTATTTCGACATGTTAAAAAACTGTTGTATTACAGTATTCTTTAAATAAACTTATTAGCCTAAATTAAACTTTAAGAAAATGAGCTCACTATGAATGTGTGGTTCTTGTTTTAATAGTTTTTTTTACATTTTTATAATTTTTTAAATTTTTTGGTGTTTTTTTTATTGTAAAAATCATTGTTGGAAGAAGTTATTGAAAAATTTTGATGGAAAATATTTAAATCGTAAAAAATACTTTATCGGAAAAAAGATTTATTGTTGGCTTAAAAAAGATTTTTATAAAATTTTTCATTTCAAATCTATTTCAAAACTATTGTTATGATTAGGGATAGAGATTTCCGGGACTAAAAACTGGTCAAAACGGTCGGGAACCGGGAACAAAAATGTACCAAAAGCGGGAATGGGTTTCGGGAACAAAAATTTATTTTTATTGCGA
>JAQIXJ010003436.1:0-12812 GCA_034700185.1 Phthiracarus laevigatus
CAACTGGATCAACAAATAGCTTTTTGCAGAGAATTATAAATCAATTATAATTCTCCATTATATTTTGTTTCATTTATTTCTATTTGGTTTCGCACATATTTTATTCTGCACATTTTTATTTTGCACATTTTTGGGATTGAATATTTTTGTTTCATTACAAACTCTACTATTTAACAAAAACTAGTTGAATACCGGAGTTCTAAATATTAGTTTAATCTTCTTTCATTATAAGATGAGCCATTTTAATGATGTCGACGACCGACAACAAGCCGAGTTGATAGTGTATCTCGCGGAACTTGAAGAACCACGCGAACTAGAAGTTTTGAAAATTAAATTTGCTGATAGAAAAAGTGTTGGATACGACGACGTCTGTTGGAATGCGAATGGTACATTAAACCGTGAACTTATAGATTGTGCATTTTGCACAAACGTGTGTCGCGAACCACAAAGATGCAAAAAGTGCAAATTTATTGTGTGTAGTGTGTGCATCGCGCAGTGCCAATTCTTCTATATCAGAGGGAGACCGAAATGCCCATATGATAACGACGCGTGTGACTACGAAAACATATCGCCTGAATCTCAACAAGAATTCAGCAAAATCAGCATCACTTGTTGGCATTGCGGGGAACAACATTTCCACAGCCAGTTCCCAAATCACCTTAACGTTTGTGAACGACGACAGTGCGACAAATGTAAACTTTTCAAAGGTGATTATGGCAACCCACATCATTGTGAACTTGAACAGATACAATTCGTACAGTTTCAACACTAGCACTTTGATGAAAAAAGAAAGAACGATGAAAGGATTATATCTGAGCTAGTAGATAACATCGCTGCGATAAGTCTTGCTTATCGTGAACAACTTTCGAAGACTATAAATCTAAGAAAATTGGCAGAACGATTAAATAACACAATCGTAGAGCTCGAACAAGAACTCTCTGACACATTGCGAAAATTAAACCGAACAACACAACTTCGAGAGGCCGAAGATGCGCTTGAGGTAAGGGGGTCCATTCCCCAAGAATTTGTCAGCGGTTCCATAGCCGCTGCCAAACAACCAATAATATAAGCAATCGACCTAATTTACAGCAATGCCACGGATCGGCCCGGTTTAATCTAGCGCAACCAAGATTTGTGCCGAGTAAATGTGCGAATGCCAAGATTTCTTCCATTCGTTGTTGAAGATTTCGATCGCTCAACCATGTCATGGAACGACCTGTTACGAAAAAGTCTTTTCAAACAGAACATTCCGCACTACGAGCATCAAAACTACCGCATTTTAGATGTCCGTACTAGAGTTCGTTTTGGATCGCAGCCGGTTAGAACCAAGATGCACAATGTCCATAAAATCTCCATATTCCATAAAATGAAGTTCAAGTCGGGATCGATATGTCCCTCCATGCAACATCGCAATCAATGGACTTACATCGAGAAACAGAGCTGATGAACGAACAAGTGAGATGGCCATCTCCAACACCACCAGAACCCAGCGATAGACTTTTCTTAGTCAATAGTATTTATAGCGCTTCAGGATCAACTCATGTCTCATCACCACGACTAACTTCCCAAGGCGATCGATCCTCACGTAGAACGATGACAAGTAGTGACAGCGAATATACACGTCAATACACACATGCACACAGCGGCACACAATCTGGCCTCGACACAGATAACACCACAGAAAATAGTAGTCTATCTATCATTTATTAAACAGACGATGATAATTCTCGTTCTCGCTCTCACAGTTTAGAACATCGAGAAACAATCAGAGCACAGCCTCTTCCTTCCAGTGGCTCGATAACACATGCACCTCCTGCCAGTGGACGGTCGAATGATTATAAACAAAACACGGTAACTAACGAAACGCGACGTGTACGTTTTCAACCAAATAGACGTTCACCACACGCGTTTAGGCAAGCACGGCGTTCTCCTTTGTCAAGAAGATGAACGAGAATCATAGCACGATGTTCATAACACTAAAATCAAAGCACGAGAATCATAGCACGATATTCACAACACGAAAATCAAAGCACGAGAATCATAGCACCATATTCACAATACGAGAACCATAGCACGATATTTACAGCTCGAGAATTACAGAATGAGTGAAAAAACAAATCATGGAACAATAATATAAACCCACTAAATGGGGCTCAAAGTAATCGTCACTTAACAGCAAAAATCATCATTCAAAGCATTAATAGCAACAGCCAGGAATATGATAATTTGATAGTAGCAACAACAGAATTCCGAAGTAAAACTTGGAGCGCATCTTATCGCAAATGAGCACTACCACTGTAAGCAGCAGATTGAAACCTTTGACGAGTACAATAGCCTTACGCCAGATAACAATATATAGACGTTATTTGGTCCGCCATTGGGTTCCCCGTTAAACACTAAAGTATACAGCAATACCGTTAGATAACGAGTAAATGTGATTACTACTCCACGACTTGATTAAATACCAGAGGAAAGACGAAATAGAATAAGTTAAGCGACAGAAAAATAGACAACAACAATAACAAGTAAAACAGCAGTGGATCCAATTGTAAAGAAGAACACACAAACCATTCTATTAAATGAGTCTCCAGAATAGAGAATAGCTTGAATTAAGAAACGTAGACAGAAGTTAAAAATAGATGAAAACGCCAGCAGCACACGGAGGTATGATGACAACAGTTTTGTGAGAAACAATGGACACCACTTCCTCACCAAATGACACTCTAGAACAGTTTAAATAACGAAGTAACAGCGTTACCACTAGCATTACCAAAATAAAGGCCTACTCAACAATTAACACCGCAAATACAAAAGGAAATGCGCGTACAAGTAGTTGCAAATCACAGACAACAACAAACCCAACAACCACAATCAGTAGTACCACTACTATCAGAAACCGCGAAAGTAGAACAATCATCTAAAATAACATCTAAAAGATACGAAAATTTGAATGTATTGGCAGATTCAAGTCGACAACAAACGAAAAGACAACCATAATTTGTATTACAACCATTATTTACGCTTAGATTAGCAACAAAAACAATAGAAAATAAAAGAATACAATAAATCATCAGAAATTAGACCAACAGAGCAACAATCAATAAACGGACTGGAGTACAAGATGTTGTACCATAATCACAACAACAAGTATAAGTACAACCATTTAACAATACATAATCGGATAAAGTCATTAACATGGAAACCAGAAGACAAAGTAAATCACAGATAATACAATTACTATAACCAACACACATCTTTAGCTTTAAACTCAGAAACCCAATTAAATGAAAAGAGAAATGAGTGTAATGGATCGACTGCCGCATGATTCGAACATGAACATGGATACACATAATAGTAGTAGGTGCGGCAGCATAGGCAAGGGCATGGAAAATTCAAATAACGATTACACAGGGCTAAACTTGTCAACATCGTGGACGATGTCCTAAAGAGGGGAGGAATGTAACCCCACGTCACAGGCACAGGTGGTTTTCCTAAAATGAAAGAGCATAGCGGACGTGGCAGAAATTTACACATTTGGGTAGCATGCTATAACTAACTTACGTAAAATTTACTAACATTATTTTCCACCCCTTTCTTAGGTAGATTAGTGGTCAGTGGTGGTGGCAACAATATTAACACGTTTCACTTTTATCGTTCATTAATTAAATCCGTATAAGTTAAAAATTATAATTCATGTATGTGTAGATTTAAATTTATTAAATTTACAGACAATCTTAGAATATATAATCTAGTATTTAAAAGGAACTAACTATGAGATAGACATAATTATTTAAGCACTTAAATTGTTTCCTGATTAAATAAATTTTTTATCAAAGCATCAAAACGAAAAGTAACTAAGTTAGTTTGAACTCAGGTTATTCATTCAGATTCAAGACATCAAAATAATTGACTTAATTCAATGTCTTTAACGACCTCTTTGAAAAATTTGTTGTTAACAAAGCACTGCTACTATTACTTAGAAAATTGTAAATTTTCTAATGGTAATAAACAAGGTGATCAAATAAACCAAACTAAGTTTCAACTATACATACGCAATATGAGAGTTAAAACTTCCATTTTATCTAATAAATTGTGGAATAAATAGAAGGATTCAAAGATATTAACTATGATAGCTACATCCTTTTTAAATATGTTAAAGGCTCTGGTGAAATAAAATACAAAAAATATACGATCTAATTTTACCAAATCAATTTAACACGAAAAACATAAATACTCATATTTTATAATCATTGGTTTGGTTTAGAATTTTTATCTGACTTTACAGCGACAGATTAATGGATTTGGGTTAGTCTGTTAGTCATTTAATCCTTCCTAGCTCTGTACTAGTAAACATCTTGTTGCTTCACGTAGATAATATAAAATTAAAAAATAGATGATGTTCTTTTTTATAACAAATGGATTTCTGATAACCTATTTCTTATATTAATATGGGAAGTCATAATTCAAATGGATAATTTAACTCATACTGTAAGTAATTGAAATTAAGTGTAATTTTATCACAGAATTTATTTCCCATCAGAAAATTTAAATTTTCTTAGTAATGGTAGCAGTACATTGTTAAAAACAACTTTTTCACAGAGATTGTTTAAGGAGATTATGTCAACACAGAGAATGCAGAACTTATGTTTAAATTTACGTCATACAACCCGTCTATTAGATATTTATCATAAATACTAAATGATAAATAGCATTTGAATGATGAAAATTATGCAAAACCTTTCAGCTAAAATTAAAATTATTTAGAATGTCAATAAAATATATCGAATAATATTATCAGGTTTCAATTAACTTTCAAATTTAACCTTCAATATTAGTTCTATTTAATCTTTTAAAATTCAATTTAAGTCTTGGATTAATTTGGAAAAATATTTTATGCATAAGTTTGAGTGTTTAGTAAATATTATTTCAATAATTTAAATTTGATTTATTTACTCTGCTTATAAATATTTATTTTAATTTTAAACAATGATTACTGGTTTTTGCCTAATTATTTTCGTTGCTTTTATTGTATGGTATTACAAAAAAGTTGGAAGAAAAGCGTATTATTTACGCAATTTTCCTGGAATACGGAGGTATCCTTTTGTAGGAAATATAACTCTCTTAATGAATGGTTTAAAACTTCACAAATACATTAATTCGAGTAAGTCATTACTATTTAAACCAAATATTTAAGTAATTCTTATATATTACAATAAACTATTTATTATCACAAAAACTAAAAATAAGAAACTGTCTAAATAACAGTTCATAATAAAAACGCAAATATTACATGGGCTACAAAAAATTGAATCGTTAATTTTTGACATGTTTTTTATCCCTGTATAATAATGGACAGTGATTCACATGCTGGGAGCTCACGCTCGCGCTCGGCAAAAAAATGTCGCCCTCGCACTCGGTAAATTGAGTATGCTCGACGCTCACTTTCATGGTACTCTCGAGCGGTGAGCATCATACGAGAGGCAATAACTGTGAAATTTTTAAAAAAAATTAATTTTCATAAATACCTTAAAGTGTAAAAATTCAGAAATATAAAAAGATTTTTATAATCTTTCGAATATGTTTATTCAAACAATTTTGAACTACAATTATATATGTTGTAGCATAAATTTTTAATTAAGTTAAGTGGGAAAAAATCTTTAAATATATTTTTAATACACGCTCGCGTTCGGTGATAGTCTTACGCTCGCCACTTAAGCCAGCATCGAGCGCCATCCGCTCGAGTTTTGTGCATCATTGATTATTGACTATAAACATTAACGTTATTAAGATTTTATGGTGTATTTAAACTATTGCACATTATTCACGTAAAAATTATTTGTTAACTAATTCTGTTTAAATAATAAAACATGACTACAATTATTATTTAAATTCTTATATAATAAATATTTCCTGAAATACCATTGATTAATTTTTTGATAATATTATTCAAAGGATATTTGTTACCGAATTTGGAATTACTTTGCAAGAAATTTCATAAAGAAAAAATATTCGTTGTTTGGCTGGGATGGCAACCATTGATTATCTTATTCAATCCGGAATATATTGAAGTAAAGAATATATAAATAAATCTATTATAAACAGGGTGTCCCAGAGTCTGCAGAGTCTGTCGGGAGGTTACTTTCAGACTTTTCAAAATTTTAGGGGGGGGGTCAAACAACTAGGATTTAAGCGACAATTTTTCTGCCATCGGCCAAAAAAACATTAAAAAAAATTTTCTCCCATAGAGATGTCAATTTTCATTTTTTAGGTAGGGGGTCAACTTTTTGAGAACTCTTGGGGGGGGGGTAGCCCCCTCCAGCCCCCTCTGGGACACCCTGATTAAAAAAGAAGATCGATGCGGTTATAGTATCTGACTTTGCTGATAAAATTTAAGTTAGTTTATGGTTGCTGGCTTCTTTCATTCGCTCGCTCCCATTATTTTATTTTAAAGTTTATGTTATAAGTTAAACATTATGCATACGAGGGAATCTCTTCGAGTGTCTTAAGCCGAATTCGAAGAGGTCTTTTTTAGACTGAAACTTTGAAAATTAATAATTATCGATTAGGAAGGGTTAAAGAGGTGAGGTCACTTTTAAAAATTGTTATCTAATTTAGGAAAAGGGAATCCGGAAAATTGGGGGCGTGGGTAGCCAGCAAGCTGAAAAGTTGAAAGGGGGACCAAAACGTAAAAAATTAATAGCATTTGAACAAGTGGGGGTAGATAAGTGGCAATTTAATAAAAAATAGTCCTCATATGTTTTGTAAAGTATTTAAATAAATAAAAGTTTTGAAAATTTTATAGGAGAATAGAAATAAGAGTGGTGTCAAATATTTTTGAAAATTCCTATTATTCGAATCCCTTGAGCCCAACCCTCTAGTGGGGTATCAGTCTCTTTAGAGTGAGGAGGGCTTTCGATTAAGGTAACTTAGATACTTTTGCTCCTTCCATTGAAGAAATAAAAACTATTTTCAAATGGGGGACTTTTTATTGTTTTGTTTTAGTTACAAGAAACCAGCGGCAATGCTTATACTTTATATGGTGCCAATTAAACTAGTCAAGTAAATCGATATCAAATTTAGAATAATCATTCGAATAAGCAGATGAAATAAAATACAAATCACATTATTATCGCTTATTAGCGACATATGCCAGTTTAATATTTAAGATGAGTTTTGACATTTTTGCCGAATTTCCCATATTTTCACTAAATTTTGCGATTATTTTGAGACTGTAAAACACTATTTTTGCTTCAAAACCCAGTTTAAGCCACTTTGAATATTAATAATACTTTGTGATTCTAGCCTCATTTTGCCCACTTTGGCCAGATTTGTTGTAATATTTTGCCAATTTGAGTCTGTAAATCCCTATTTTTACTACAAAAACCGGAAAATGACTCTCAAATTTTATATTTAATATTGGTCATTTTGCCCAATTTTGCATATTTTGACTAGATTTTACATCATTTTTAGCCTAAAAATCCCAATTATTACTGTAAATAACGGCATATGCCACTTTAAATATTAATCAAATTTTGGTCATATTAGCAATAATCTATTCATTTTGGCCGGTTTTTGGGTCTATTTGCTTATTTTAAGCTTGAAATTTGCTATTTTTACATACACCATACATTTTTAATTTAAATTTTGACCATTTTTGTATAATTTCGCTTATTGTCTAAGGTCTTTGCCTATTTTTACGTAGTATTGGCAATCCAAAACTTTTAATGCCAGTTTTGAGTAAACTTTTGTATTTTTGACCTTATATTTGTCCTTTTTGACCTGAAAATACCTTAATTAGCATAAGAAATAGGTAAAAATAACTTTATTAATATAAGATGATAATATTTCTATTAGAATAAATAAAATAATCCCTTTAATAACATAAGAAACATGCGAAATCAAATTGTTCGAATAAAGGGCAAAATGACTTATTTAGCATAAGAAATAGGTGAAAATCAATTTATTAAAGCAAGAAAATGGTAAAATCCTCTTTTTAGAGTTAGGATCAAAATTCCTGTATTTAACATAAGAGTGCGGACAGATGGCCAGACGGACAACCGGACGGACAACCGGACGGACAACTGGACGGACAACCGGACGGACAACCGGACGGACAACCGGACGGACATACATACATTCAGACAGACAGGCAGACAGCCAAACAGACAAATAAATTCATAAAAAAATTAAGTGCAAATATATTTGGCTCAATTTACAAATTAGCTTTCGTGAACTAAATTTAAATTACTTATTCACAATTAGGAAGTTTTATCAAGTAAAGATTTGATCGAAAAGTCTTTTAATTATGTCTATATGCAACCAGCCATCGGTACTGGTTTATTAACGAGTGGCGGAACTAAATGGCAAACTAGAAGAAAGTTATTATCACCTGCTTTTCATTATAGTATTTTAGAAGACTTTATTCCTTTAATTAATGAACACTCAATGTTTTTAGGGGAGAAATTAGCAAAAAACTTGAAATGCGATGACATATCAGTATACTTAACTCTGTGTGCCTTAGACATAATAATGGATACAACAATGGGTGTGAAAATTAAAGCACAAAATAAACCTGATTCTGATTATGTGATGGCGATTTGCTTCTTTGAAACAGCTTTTCTATATCGAAACTTTAATATTTAAGGATGGTATGACTTTATATTCTATCGCACCAGATATGGTAAAAAATGTTTAAAACAATTAAACACATTCCACAACTTTGCCAGAGATGTTATCAAAGATCGTAAAGAGGAGTTAATTTCAAATAAATCCAATGAAAATAATACACAAAATGATAATGATTTGGTTTTTGGACGTAAAAAGATATTACCATTTTTAGACTTATTAATCGAACAACAATCATTAAATAATAATTTTACAGATGAAGACATTAAAGAGGAAGTAAATACTATCATTGGAGCAGGTATAAACTTATGCTTATGGCTCACAACAATTATATCTTTCTATTATTAGCTCGAAGTATGTCTGTCTAAGCTTTAATTGTGTCCTAGACTTATACTTTATTAAAAGTTTTAGGCACAGTAGATTACAATATAAACGAAACACCTTATAATGCTGTATAGTGTATAACAAGTGCACGCTAGTATATAAAAGATAGTCTTCTAAATATTGAATAAAATCTGGAACTGATAATAAGTCCATCAAAAAATTTTAATTATTTTGGAGAAAAACAAAAAGCTGTACTCACAATAATTTAATAATTAAAAAAAATTAAATTACAGGTCATGAAACAACCGCGATATCTATGACATGGTTTCTCTATCAGATCGGTTTCCACCCCAATATACAACAAAAAATTCACGAAGAACTTGACAACGTATTCGGTGATAATAAAACAAGACCAATTACAAGTGATGACTTGAAACATTTTAAATATCTCGAATGTTGTATAAAAGAGTAACTCAGACTGTTTCCAACAGCACCGTTGGTCGGACGCGCTGTTAAAAAAGATTTTAAACTTAAAAATTACATAATTCCTAAAGGATCCAGTTTAATGGTGTTTTCGCTTGTATTACATAAGAATAGTAAAATTTTCCCACAGCCAGATGTGTTTAATCCCGAAAGATTTTTTCCGGAAAACATGTGTGGCTTACATCCATACGCTTACATACCGTTTAGCGCTGGACCGCGTAATTGTATTGGACAGCGGTTTGAATGATTGAATTTAAAATTGTGATCGCAAACGTGTTAAGAAATTTTATTATCAGATCTCTTGATCAACGAGATAAAATACGTTACACGTGGCAAATAAATATTAAATCTATAACTCCAATTCGTATAATTTGTAATCCACGCTAAAAACTAACAAGTAATGAAGAGACCTTTTATAAATAAAATACATTAATAAATCTTTAAAAAGTATATACAGTAAAAATCTTTTGAAACTTGAAATATTAATTCAGGCAAAATAACTCAAATTAAAAAATTTTAGTTTACAGTATATGATAATACAGAATATACTAAAAGAAATCTTTAATAAAACTTTTAAATTTTTATTTTAAACCATTAAAAACAATTGAATTAAGTGAAAAAAGTAATTAAAATAATATTTTGTAATATCTTACGATTTAGTTCTAACATTAAAAATGAAAAAATAAATAAAACAGTTTATAGCCATAGTTACCCAAAGAGGTGGTTGCCCAGGGTTAAAACACTCCTAGAATTTTGGCAAAGTTGACCCTCTTGAAATATCGAGATTGTATTGAAAATTTGCTATTTTTTGGTAGAAAATTTTTTTTTGTCAGAAGACAAAAAATTGCGTTTTAAATCAGATAAGTTTTCGATCCCTCCGCTTCTAAAAGTTGAGGTTTTCAGGTAATGACCTCCCTCTAGCACTTCAAACCTTAGGTAATTATGGTTTATATTTTATGATTAACCTTTAAATGTTCTGATTTAATAGTTTATATCATGAACGTCAGCCATTACATTCGTGACGTCACAGGAATTATACCTTTGTATGGATAATGTTTATACTAGAGGTTGAAAACGAATACCGTGGAAAACGGGAGGAAGTGGGAATGAAGCCAAACATTGCGGGATGGGAGGAAATGGGATCAACTTAGAAATTATCTGGATTCCCGAAAATTCGAAACGAAAATAAAATTTTATTCAAATATTTTCGAATTGTAATCTTAACAACAACTTTTTTGATAAAGGAAAAGTATTGTTGTAAACTACAACATTTGTATAATATTCAAATAAACAGTACTTTCTTAATATTATCATCATTTTTGAAAGGAATAGTGAATATTGAATTTAGGTAATGCAATTTCCACATCACTTCTATTACTGTATCCTGAATGAACGTGAATAACAATTTTTTTCATGCAAATGTATTGTATTTAGTAATAACAGTTTGTGAATATTAACTATCAAAACCATAATAGTTAAAGTTTTTCTCAAGAAATTAATATGCAATTTAACCCTTTAAAGCAAATTTGTTTTGGAAAGAGTTAGCAAAATATGGTGAAACATTTTGATAATAAGCTTTTTTCAAGCTTTAGTGAAATGCAAGCCCTTATTTCGACGTATAGTATTAATCTATTTCCACAAGGAAAAGAGTGGAAAAATTAACATAAACAGTACGTTATAGAAAAAGAACACAAAAATATTAAATATTGCAGAACACTTAAAATTTATTTTAAGTTAATAATAATAACACTAATAATTATTATTATTTGTGAAATATAACGTAATTTTATCGGAATCAATAATCAATAGGAGTGTTTAAAAGAAAAACATTGTAATAAATATTTGTTCAAATTTTAAACAAAAAAACTTTGAAGTTATTACAATTTAAAGATAATATGAAGACAGCATATTATTGATCGAAATTAGTCTTATATTTAATAACAAATTTACCGAATTTGTTGTTTGATTATCATTTGAAGAGTTTTTAAATTATTTAGATTCCATTTTAAACAATTACCAAGAGACTTGCCATCAAAAATCAACACAATTGGAAGATCTAGAATCACTTAAGAATCACTTAAAAAAATTTGCAAGATCAAAATCTTGTCATTTTATTGTTTATCACTCAGAGAAACGAAATCAATTCATGAACTAAAGAACTTTATTATGGAAAAATGCCTAAAACATGTTCCTGGATTGTTATATTGTCTCAGATTCTGATGATCTAGAGATACAAACAAAGATTTTTTAATTTCTGATGCGTAATCATAATAGATTTTATTTGCAAGATTTTTCCGGCTAATGTTTAAACTCATAACTTTTGAAAATGACTTTAACTAAATTCAATATTCTAAATATCTGCCTAAATTAGAATAACGTTTAGTCTATTATTCAAGGTTTCCCAGACTTTAAAGATGAGTTCACTTCAAATTTTTTCAAAATTCAAATGGTGGGTTTATCAAATCGGATTTAGGCCACAATTTTTGAATTTTTTTGGCAAAATGTACCATTTTTATGAAATAATTGATATTTTATGACTTTAAATTTTCATCCTAAGGCTGGACGACTGGCGCCCAAAAACAAATTTTTGGAAACGAATCTGTTGACGAAAATTTCTCATCCTTACTATATTATTTAAATAAAGATAATCTATATTACGAAATAAAATCGCTTTAGCAGTACATGCAATGTGTGTGAATGTGATTTATATTACTTTTACTTCCTTTGACTACAATTACGTATTTAAATAAAAGGAATTAATATATACTAATCAATTCATAATAATTTCTACACTGAATTAAAATATGTTTTTTAAAATACAGATACAGTTGAATATTAAATAGCTAAATAGCCGTATGTGTTTACCTATTCGATCACGTGGCTACAATTAAAACGATTAAATTATAATTTTAGATTAGGTTGAAGGTTATTTTTCATTTTTTGGATAAGTTTTGATAAATTTCAAAATAATTAGAAATAATGGCTATAATATTAACTTTACGTATGATTATAGGCAGTGAATATAGCCAACAAAAGTGGACAGTATAATGTATCGTTCAAACTACTGTATTGTTCGGAGTTTAGAACGAGCACGAAAAATGTCGACAATTAAAAAATGTTAAATCTCGATTTTAAATAAGTTTGTTTACCATATAAAGTTATTAATCACAAAATATGACCCATTGATCGCGGAGATGAGATATGATCCGCCACTGAGCGAATAATATTTTCATAACGCATTACTTTATTGGCTCCGCCACTGCGTTATGCTCGTTATCTCTCTCACACATTAATATATACATATATATTGTAAGGCTGAGAGATTTTCGTTAGAATTTAATCGTTTCCAAAATTAGTTTTTCGGGCGCCAGTTGGCTAGC
>JAQIXJ010003437.1:0-12812 GCA_034700185.1 Phthiracarus laevigatus
CCATTCTGAAAAACGGAATCTCCCATTCTGAAAAACGGAATCTCCCATTCTGAAAAACGGAATCTCCCATTCTGAAATACGGAATCTCCCATTCTGAAAAACAGAATCTCCTATTCCGAAAAACGGAATCTCCCATTCTGAAATACGGAATCTCCCATTATGAAATACGGAATCTCCCATTATGAAAAACGGAATCTCCCATTATGAAAAACGAAATTTGGATTATCATTCTTAAATTTGCTTAAATTCAGATGTAAACGATAGATACAATTTAATAATTAATTTTCTGTTATTATATTTAAAAGAATACTACAAATGTGATTCCATATTACTTTTTTTAATTAATGCTAAATAGAATTTAATTAGCAAAATGTAACTATTTACTCTAATCATAATAGAACATTTCTAAAATCTTCAAATAGCAACTCAAAACTTGCAGTTCCTGCAAATGAATGTAAAATGCAACAAAAGATTTCTAATTGCGAACTATCTAGTTAACAATATAACATATTTATTTAAGTTAACAAAAAATAATTAAAATCTTAAGCATCCTGCAGTTATTGAAAGGTTAAAAAATTATAACTGATATTGATATCATCATTGTATTTTGCACCAAATATACAGGTTCTTTTGAATATACACGTTCGGCGCCGATTATAAGGTTGCACATAGACAAATATGTATTGAATAAAGTACAGAAGTACCAGTTTAGTGTTTATATTTTGTATTTTAATATTATCTACTTCAAAATAAAAAAAAATTAAGATTTAATAACTTTGAAAACTTCAGATATATGGATTTGGGTATTCTGTCTGTCATGTTATTCGCACTCTTATGTCAATTATGAGATTTTAATCTTTACTTTTGATATGGGGCTATAAGCACACCGCTTACTTTAAGTACAATTCAATAATGTTCAACACATTTCACTACATTTACATTCTTGTATTAACAGTAAAGTTATACAAAGTCAATATTAGTACCATCACTGGTAGTTATTGACCTTACACTCAACCGTAGTCAGTGACACCATCAACAATGTACCCGACTTTCTGGATTTAATAGAATTAATAGTTTATGAGCATCACTTGTATCAACGATTGCAACACATTTGTAAGACCGCTTCAACACTAGACGACAGTACACGCTGTACTCGAGTATCAGAAACTCAATAAAGTCTACGCAACAGAACGGTTATACCTCTCACGATATTATCACACACCAAAATGCACAAGTAGCTCAACGGACACACACACCATATCAGTGACCCAACCCAGCAACTCATCATTTTATTAAAGGGATTTTACAAACTTTTTATGTTGATAAAGGGATTAAGACCTATTTCTTAGTCTAATTAAGGGATTTTGATGGTTTCTTATTTAAATAAAAAGAATTTTGCTAATTTCTTATTCTAATTAAGGAAATTTAACGATTTCTTATATTAATTAAGGAATTTTCAGTTTAATTAAGCCAAAAAATAGTGTCAAAATGAACAAAAGTATTTACAAAATTGTCATTTAAAGGGTCAAAAATGGCAAACATTGGGTCAATATTTTGTTGAAACAAGCAAAAAAAGGTGTCAAAATGTTTAAAAATCCAAAATACTGGAAAAATGGCATTTATTTTAAGTACAATATGAGTGAAACCTGCCGCTAATAGCTGTAAAAAGGGAAGTTTATGTATCAAAATAAACAAAAAACTGGTTAAAACAAGCAAACCTTGGCAAAAATGGCCAAAACTTAAGTTAAAAATTCAGTGGGAACTGCCTCATTTTGGCAATATTTAATTGATTTTTAGGCTCATAATGGTTAAAAACGCAGGTTTAAAGTCAAAATTCATGTTGAATTAACTAAATAAAATTCAAAACTTAAGTGGCATATGCCCCTAACGGGGCTTGTATATTATAGGACAGGAAATATTGAAATGGTTAGCGAGCGAACGGAGTGAGCGAGAGACCAAATAATAACAAAACTAACTTTCCAAAATCAGATATTATGATCGTTTCGATCTTGTTTTAAAGTAATGTCAATTAACTTCCGAGTTTAATTTAGCTTTTTTTTGTTTTTTCTTTTGATGTTTGTTTTAATTTTCCTTGGAATTTAGATTAGCTTTTTAACAATTTTTATCTTTTATCTAGCATTGATCTTTTGCTTTTTACAATTTTTTAATTTAATTAATAAAAAGTTTTGATTTAGTTACGCTTTAATCGAATTTAGGGATTAAAAAGTTATCTACTTTTACTTTTACTAGCAAAAAGTAAAACACATCTAGTTTTTAAATACATTTCATTTTTTATTAGAAGATAAGTCTTTAAATGACCAAGCTTTATTTAAAAATAAAAACAATATGAATTCTTTTATTCAACACTTAACCTTAATAACTTCGGAAATTAGAATCTAATGAAATAGTTACTTCTAAAAAACAATAAAATTTTATTTTTTTCTGCTATGTTTACTAATGTTATTATATTGAACACTCTTGATTCAATTAAATGTTATAACTCTAATAACAAACCATAAAAATTTACTTAATTTTTAGTATTAAACTTATTTTTGGATTTGACATGTCTGTTTGGATTTATTTGAAACTTTTATCAATTTTTTTGATTTTTTCAATCTTTTCAAATTTTTTTAACTCAATACAATATTTATTGAAGAAGGATAATTTTCTTAAAAAATGCTTTATTATTATTTGTTATACACGGCTTATATTTGTAAATCGGATAAAATATGATTTGGCGAAATTAGACATGTCATATAATCCTCAATGTAGTCACTATTAACAATGCTTCACAAAAGCCATAAAAAAGGAATCAGGAAAAATTTAAATTTTTTAAAAGTTAAATTTAAATTAACATTAATTGCTATCTCTAAGTTCAAAAAGTTTCAAATTATCCTTTGGACCGAATTTTAAAATTATCAGTTCTTAAAACAAAAACGTCAAAATGTACTTATCAGTCAAATGAGTCAGTTACATTTCGAAATACGATCAAAAGCTACCATAATAAAAAAGATAAAATTTAAAAAATAGGTTGGTTGAACTGTGACAACACCCCAAAAGTAGCGAAGTTATTTTTATTGTACAATTAATAATAAAATTTATAATGGCAATATCATCTAAATCCAATTTGAGTCTAAAATATTGACTTTAACATTACTATCATGTAGAGTAGGTTAAATTCTATACTGAAAAAGTATCATCAAAGTATAAAGTAAAAGCTAATATTGAATTTAAGTGTAAGTGTTTTACTCTCAATCGATCTCATTTATTTGATATCAAAAGTAAAATGAAAGTACATGTAAATGAATATAATTATTTGCTGAACAATGTTGAGCCGACACACGCAGACTAAAGATTAAATAACTCTTGGAAATTATATAAATCATAATAAAAAAAATTTAACTTTTAAAATTGTGGGGAAATCGGAATGACGGGAACAATTCACAATAATAGCTTATGTAACTTACTAGATAATGAACTTATTGCAATTTTTAACGTTTTTATATTAAATTCGTACCAAAAACTATAGAAAAGAAATGACATTATGAAAGCATTAATAAGTAATTTTAATCAATAAATTCAATTATCGATGAATTATTCATAATAATCGTGTTTTATAGTGCGCCTTAAAAAAATTAACAATTTTACAAGAAAAGTTTCGATTATCTAGAAAAATATTCTCCTACCGTAGTGTATTACACAAATTATCTTATATTTGTACCATAACTTTAATATTATACAAGTTTCTTTATATTAGAACATGAAATGGACTTTAGTTCAACAAAAATTATTGCAATTATTTTTATTACTTACAAAAACCATACTAAATAAGGGAAAACGTTACTCAATGTAAATAATTTTAGTAATTTTAGACTGGTCTTTAAGATCTTAACTTGTTTGTTGTAACAATACTCAAAACGATAGTGTAGGCGATGGATATGTACAGTTGATTTTTCAAGTTTAAATTAATTAGTTGAATGTGCCATTCATAGAGAGCTCACTTTTTCTTTTATATAATGTACAATTTTGTGTTATTCAATGAGCAATCAGATATTGGCACAATTCTAGTCTTTATTATTTTGCCTTGTAATATTCAGTATTATTCAGTAATATTCAGTAATATTCAGTAATATTCAGTAATATTCAGTAATATTCAGTAATATTCAGTAATAGTCAGCAATTTCCCAAGAATCTATCGCTGCAAACGTACGGACAGACGGGCGGACGGACGGAAGGACGGACGGAAGGACGGACGGACGGACGGACGGACATGGTCAAATCCATAAGCACCCCTTTTTTAAAAAAAGTGAGCTAAAGATTAGTAGAACAAAGAAACATCAAGTATAAAAATCTGTAATACAAGCCGCTGTTATTAAACGAGAATGACTATAAAAAATTGTTTACGAAACGAAACTTTTTCACGAACAAAAAGTTTGTTTGGGAAAACTAGTTAGGTTTTAAACTTTATGAGGATAAAAATGTTTATGAGCTAAAAAATAGTAATTTAAATCAGGCTAGTCCCGGTATATATGGTTATTATCGAACAATGGCTTAGTAGAACTGTCAAATTGGTCAGGTTTTCTTGACAAAATTAAATCAATAGGAACGCCCTTAGTAAAATAATTATGAATAAAATCGATTTCAATATAACCAAACGTATTAAGCCATGTCTGGAGATAACGTTATGAAATCAGAAAATTTTAACTTGAAGCCAACTGCGCAAAACATAGCGGGCGACGCAGGAGAGCGTGCAATAAAATATGCACTAACTGGAACTAATAATAACACGAAGAATAAAAAAAGTTTGAAATTAAACTAAAAGTATTAACGGTAATTTCGGCTTCATAAGAACACATTGTTTGTCAAATATCTTGTCAGACATTGAAAAATGGAGCAATTAAAACATCAATTGATTGTAAGTAATTTCCCCGTTGCAGTAAATTTCTAAACTTTTATAATCGAAAGTTGAATTATTTATTTGCGATGCTCAATAAACTCTTACAATAGAAACATACACCTGTCGCACTTTATATGAATTTGCGAATTAACTCATCCAAAAAGCAACAAGCAGCTTTTCTAGGGATTGTGGATATAACAAAGATGTAAGAGTATCTTCAACGAAGTTTTAGCTATACACTATACTACAAGAAATATTTAGTAAAAAAATTCAGGTAAATCTACGGACTCAGATGTTCTTAATGTTGGGCTATACGAATTGTTAGAACCATTAATATTAGACGAATCCGAATCAACAGTTGGCGACACTTCCACAAATAATGAACTCGTTCCAAATAAAGGAAATTTAATTTTATTTATGTAACAACACTTTTTTATGTGCTAAAATTAAATTTAGTGATTTCCACCTTAAAGTATTTAAATCTTTGGTAATAACGGAATTTAAAGCCCTTCATAAAGCTGCATTGTATGTTATTCCAGGCAGAATGGTTATTTCAATAAACTAAGTTCGATCTTATTTTATTGCTACGGGTCTTATGAGCACAAGTTTTGAAAACTTTTAAACCGTGTTCTACCATTAAACTTTAATTTCCTTTGATGATAATTAAGCTTTCAATGGATATTTAAAAAGAAACGATCCAACTTTAAGAACTTTAATTTAAATACTATTTGTTGTTTTATAAATATAGAACCGTATCCTGTTAGTCCATATACTCTTGACTTCTTAAATAATATTTATTTACGTGTTTTAAAAACTTCTAAGGGCAACAAAATATCTGAATAACAATATAAAAACCAATATAACTAAAGCAGACATCAAAGCAGTGTTAACATTTTTTGCAAGTGTTTTAACGCCTGATTTGCATCATGGTTATTACTCACCAGAATACGGTAATATATTAAAGCAAGCTCTCTTAAGATTAGAAAGTAAGTTTGCAAAAGTGCTACGCAAATTTTTAATGCTTTAACATATAGACGATTTGTCAATTTAATTAAATTACTAGAAATTATAAATGCTGTAACTGATTACTATTAATTTCTACGAAAACAACTACTTATTTGGTAAAACTTTTATATTGGAACTTGCTCTAAAGAAGTTAATATTCTAATGTCTTTGCAAATAATGCACCTTATTGGTAATAACTTTTTCTTAGAAGCTTTTTTGTTTTGTGAAGAATCACTGTTTACCAGGGATTCGAGCACACAATCTCGTAATTTAGCATGTCGTCAGCTATGTATTATTACAGGTACATAAGATCTTATTTTCCAGTTCACCATCAAATCATCACATGAAGTCAACAATCTATCTTATACGTCACAATTCAAAGTCATAACAAACAATTCCGATGTCAGTCATTATCTTCATATTGTTATTGATTTATCTCTGTCATCTGACTATACTAGATTTAAAAAATGAATAAATAATGAATTCAATTTGTTTCATTTAATTGTTTAATTTCAATAATTTTTTTATTTTATATCATTTGTTGTTATAAACTGTTTGTTCAAAAGATTTGTATTCAACTAATCGAGAATATGATTTAACAAATTTTTTTCTTAAAAATTATATGCCATATTAATAAAATATTTCAAAAAAATCGATTTTTATTTTTTTTATATGTAATTTTCATAATGAAATAAACATAATATATTTTTTACGTGAGCAAAAATATATTAAAAATGTCCAAAAAATTACAAGAACGGAACATTCATATAGAGCTCATGTTTCTTAGGTTATTACATACTTAGTTACTAGATAACTAACTTTAATTTACTCCTTTATAATTTACTATTATGTTCGTGTTTTACAAAATTTAACCTGCTATTGGTACTTCATTTAAAAGATCACAGACATCCACATGGATTAGCATTAGTGAATGAGATATGCGTTGTCCTTAAATAAATTTATATGTGCTATACTGCCGATAACGCGAATGCTAATCGTTTAGCACAAAGCGCTGCATAGCTCTAGGGAACTGAATTTACTCGGTGGCTAACCAAATTTACTATACTTTTTCTGAATAAAGATGACTTACAATTCAAAAACTTCAATCAATTACCTATGATTAAACCCTTGAAACCATATACCTTGTTTATTGAAACAATAAGAGCGAAAAAATTTAAAATATACTACTACTTTGTTGATCACAACCTACTCTACACCCAAACACATATTAAAATTTAGTTTATGCGAAAACAGGTGATTATAAGAGCTTTAGTAAAATATTTAAAATATATTCATTTGCAGAACATTAACAAAAAGTGAAACATTAATTATATCTAAACGCATTCGAAATCAAGAGGTTATGCGCAATCATGATAATATTAACACAATTTTGTTTATTGGGACTATAGAAATAAATAGTTTAATTCGCTCACAACTTAAACTGTATTTTAAATGCTTAAGTTTCGAATAAATATCGATTTTTTGAACAAACAAGATCGATACGGCCATAATATCTGATTTTGTTGTTTAACTTGTAGAGAGTATATGGTCGCTCGCTCTCTCCGTTTGCTCGCTCCCATCATTTACCCTCTTTTGACTACATTTGGAGAACATTTTTGACATTGTAAATCAATAATTTCAATGCAAAAAGCGGCATAATCCACTTTTATTATTAACCAATTTTTGTTATTATAGCATAATTTTGCCTATTTCGTTCAGTTTTTGTGTAATTTTTTTCCATTTTGAGTCTGTAAGTCAATATTTTTTCAACTAAAAGCGGCATTTGCCACTTTTATTATTAATTAAATTTTTTCATTTATTGTTTCCTTTTTGAATAAAAATTTGCCTTAATTAGCATAAGAATATTGTGAGGTCCCTTTATTAGAGTAATAAATTAAATCCTTTAATTAGCATAAGAAACTTTTAAAAATCCATTTATTAAAATAAGAAAATAATAATATCCCTTTATTAGCATAAGAAATAGTTAAAAATCCAATTATTAAAATAAAAAAATGGAAAATCCTTTTATTAGCATAAGAAATAGATAAAAATCCATTTATTAAAATAAGAAAATTGTAAAATCCCTTTATTAAATTAAATATAAAAATCCCTCATTTAGCATAAGAAATAGGTCAAAATCCCTTTATTTGCATAAGAAATAGGTGAAAATGTTTTTATTAAAAGAAGAAATTGGTAAAATCCCTTTATAAGAGTAAAGACTATAATCCATTAATAAACGAAAGAGTGTATAAAGACAGACGGACAGACAAATGGACAAGGTTATATCCATATATCTGACAAACTTGCAGTCAAGTAAAAAAATCTCGTTTTATTGTTAAACAATAGAATAGTATTTAAGATATTTTATTATATTAAACTTGATCATTAACGTAGTCATTTTAATAGTTTCAATTGAAATTAATCATAGTAAAAAATAATCAAGTCATGTCGAAATTTAATTAAACTGAAAGATCATTATTTGAGTAAACGCTAAGTGGCATTATACAGAAGCTTTTAAACTCGATATATCTTTAAATTATAAATTACAAAATTAATTAATATTATTCAAATTATTGTCATTAACCATAACTTTTCTGTCTATTCCTGTCTATTCTACTGAGTTAGTAGATAGTATACTTCAAAATGCAAACGCGACTGCGTTGTCCGTGTCATTGCAAGTTACGCAATGCAATGAATTCTCAATGCAGTATTAAAGGATTAACAGGAATAAAGATAAAATCACTGGTTTTAACTGAAACGTTTAGATATGACCAATAAGCAAAATGTGGAAAAGTTTGATTGATTTTAAAAGGAATAAAAACAAAGTTTTTAAAAAAAATTCAACATTTAATAGCTTATTGAGCATAAACCAAAAATACATAAAAACAAGAACGACATATACATTGAGAGCTCTCTTTTTAAAGTTTGATCTAAGTTAATAAGTTTAATGTTTTTTAAAGTTAGTGTACAATTTTTAAATATATCAAAATTAACTAATATAAAATACGTGCTAAGTTCAGTGATCAAGTTAGTTTAGACACCGTCACGAATGGACAGACAGACATGGTCAAATCCATAAGCTCGCTTTTTTCTAAAAAAAGAGAGCTAAAAATTTTAATCTAATAATATATTAATATTATAAGTTAATATTACTGTTAATTAAAACTATTCAAAAACGAAAAGATTTTTATAAAATAATTTTTATTTTTAAACGACCTTTTAAAAGTTTCAAAACTAAAATTACATTAAAATATTTTGAGTAAAATTAAAGTAAAGACATAAACGATGAGATATTGTTTTGTACAATGTTGAGAATTTGTTTATTGTTTTATTTACTGTTTAATAAAATAATAAACTACTAATCTTGTAAATAAGTTAAATTTTTTCATAGTTTTTCATGAATTATTATTTATTAAAGTATGGGTAACTTTAAATATTTTCAAAGCTCATGTTATTTATTGTTTATAAGATGACCTTAACTTCAGCAATAAATAATTGAATTAATAAGTTACTTACTTTGAATTAAAAAAATAGTATGTAACTATAAATTTTAAACTTTTATACAATATATTTCCATAAATGTATTTACTTTTTCAAATAAAATAATTAAATTGAGATTAAAATATAACTTTAATTAAAAATTTAATTTAATAATTATATGGTATAAAATATGAACTTAAATCAAAAAACGTAACAAATTTCAATAACTTTAAAAAAACAAAACCTAATTCAATTTCAAATCATATAATTTAAAACACAAATATGCATTTCAAATGTTATATTGTTGATTTTAGTACTCTAAATCGAAACTTAATTGCAAATTAAATTTTAAAAAACGTGACTATTTAAAAACAAATAATTTTTGTTTACTAAGCAAAAGAAACTGTAACTTTTTCTAAAAATAGAACTACAAATGTTGAATAAAAGTATACCTAAAAGAAAAATTAGATTGAAGTTCTTTTAAAAACGTTTCTCATATTTTTTCAAAAGGTCCAACAATGTCGATACCGACTATATAAAACGGTTCCTCATTTGGAACAGACTGTAGAATTCCTTTAAAAACGTTGTCGCATTTTCTCTCTTGAAACTTATTTCAATTTTGTACAAATTCTAACCGCTTTTTGTAGTTCTGGCCAATAGCAACTCATTCAAATGTTTATCCATGTTTTCAAAAAAGGTGTCCAGCCGTTGGTTCGGCATGGAAACTCCTAATATATTTTTACGCGAGGTTTTTGGAGCGCAAAGTAAAATTTATTTTTGGTTTTCTCCATTTACGTTTACTTATTATTATTTATTATCTATAATGTTTTATATGTTTGAAAATCTAGCTGAAAGCTTTGTATGATAATATTACAAATTTATTTTTAAGTTGTTCAATTGTAAAGCATCTTAACACTATTTAAAGAAGTGTTTGCATACAGAAATTTACAGAACATTAATAGTAACGGGGCAGCTAATAGTTCCACATCTTAAAAACTTACCACAAAACATTTTACTGAATGTGTTTATCTTTCAGTCAATTACAAAATTAACTTACATTTTAATCCTATACAGTATAGCAGATTATCTTAAAATTTCTAGTTATTAAATAAGAGTTCTATTTTAAAATGGCGATAAGGTTTTTGCAAAAACATACCATATTTCAATAAAAAGGTTTCGATTAATACTTATTATCCAAATTAAACTTTATATGAAACTAATTGAATGTGTCAAAAAGATATTAATACAATTTATTGAGAAACATCTTAAAATAAACAAAAAGATATTTAAATCCTATCCAATATAACGTAACGATAATACTGTTAATAACTTTGATAAGAAATTACTTTTAAACAAACTAAAAAAGGAATTAAAAGTACCAAAAGTTTTTCCAATCTAAAACTTTTTAGCATTAAGGGAGTCATAAAAAAATAGAAAAATAAGTCAAAAAATTAACATGATTTTAATTAACTATGGACTTGTAATTCAAAAGGTGTAATTTAGGAAAGTGATAAAATCTAGACAAAACACTTGATGCGAAAATTGAGAAAACTTGGCAAAGATGTCTTTTATTCAAATTTTGACTTAAGAAATTCAGATATTTTGTTGATAATATTGAAATCTCTCTACTTAGTACTTGTTTAATAAACAAAAAGAAACAAAATCTTGTTCGGTTTCCCGGTAATCTTCTAAATTTTTTTAATTTAATTAAATAATTTAATAGTAACATAATTAAATTCCTGCACAAATTAATCTAATAATTTTCGTTTAGCTATTCCCGTTTAAGAAATAAATAGAGTAATTTTTCATTATAATTCATTAGAAATCTTTAAATAAACAAAATATTTTCAACGTCAAAATTTTCGCAATCGTTAACTGTTAACTGTTTGGCACAATTCACAAACCTGAAGCATTTAAATTTTAGATTGCAGATTGTAATATTTTATGATCTCACTTAAATGTTGTTTTCTATGCCACAAGTAAATATCATTATGTTATTTAACTTCTAATTTAATTCTCTATCAATCAACATAAGTATTACGTAATATTATTAAAATGTCTAATCTATTGTGGTTTAACTTATTACAATTTAAAAGCAATAGCGATAAAAATTTTAACTTTGACTTAGCAAAAATGACTTATTAGATAAGATAAATTTATAAAAAAGGGATCTCTCCATGAATGTGTCGTTTTTGTTTATAATAAAATCAATCTCTCAAATAATTTTATAATATTTTATGGCGTTCAAACACGTTTGTTCAGTTTTATAAACTATTAATTATTCATTTAATTATGTTTTTCAAGTTACAAAAATCTAAAAATTAACAAATAATTTAATTGTATTAAAATTTTATTTGCATTAGTCGCTTTTCTCTATATAAACTTTAACATTTTGATTATAAAAAAAGTTGATTTGCATTTTCAATTAAATCACTTGTTTATTGAGTTTTGTAGTGGTCTTCGTTCTCTTTGATTTGAAAAAGAGACACAATTCATTTTATTAAATATAATAATTTAAATTTACTCCGTTTTACTTTATTAATTTTGATTAAAATTTGTTCAGGAACACGTTTAAATGCTCTTTAATTAATAACAATTTAAAACCAGTGAATGTAACTCTTAGAAAATTGTTTTTGAATCAATTCATTGTCGAGTCTTGTGTACTACACACCCATAGTTTTGGTAACAGTTACTTTTCGCTTCCGTGATCAACAGCTCTTTTCACAAATATAATAATATTAACTATTTATCGAACATAAAATATTATATAAACTATGTCATCTAGTATAAGTCATTATCAGGTTATTTGTGATCGTTATTTAAGTTATGTTTTGCTCGATTAAATTTAAAAATACTCTAAAATAAAAATTTATAATAGTTAAATAGAGTAATAATCAAGGTTAAATATAATTTAATTTTCATTGCTCACTTTAATATTTTTTAGTTTATATAATATATTATAATAAATTGTAATAAATTTAAAATAACAAGTATATGTTTAGTATTAAATCTTAATAAAAACCATCGGTTTGGTATAAATACTAATACACGAGTTTATTACTAAAATTGAATACACAAAATTGGTTTTAAATTTTCAGTAACTCTTAAACCATTAAACACAAAGTCAATTTAATTCTATGAATAAATATTTACATTTTAATACTTTTTACAGTTTATTTTTCAAAATATTGTAATCAATTAAACAAATTTATTAATTGAGTTTACTAAATCGTCTAAAGAGTTTAGTTACTTTTATCTTGAAATTCTTATTACAACTTTAATCTCACTTCAATATTGTTTACAAAGACAAAATTAAATTTTATACTTTATTTTCTACTTTGTTTTTTAATTGTAGATAAATATACAAACTAACATTATTAATGTATCAACTTCACAAAAGTATTGCCAATTCCGCAAAAGTACAATAAAT
>JAQIXJ010003438.1:0-12808 GCA_034700185.1 Phthiracarus laevigatus
GTCTACTAATCTATGTGTGTATAAAAAATTTAATTCTTTATAAAACTGAAATACATACATGAGCTGTACTATACTGGATATAATACTACTATCGAGTGAAATATTATAATTCCTCTTTTATTTTATTGAAACCACATATATATAGAGTATGTCTACTAATCTATGTGTGTATAAAAAATTTAATTCTTTATAAAACTGAAATACATACATGAGCTGTACTATACTGGCCGGTTACTACTAGCGAGTGAAATATTATAATTTCTCTATTATTTTAATGGGACAAATAGCTCGACTTTGTCAAAGTGAGCTAAAAAGAAATAAAAAAGTTGAAAATTGTTTAGCTAAATATTTTAAAGTAATTTAAAATGTTATAAATGAACTTTAGAGAGTGAATGTCATGTAATGACTTATTATTAGATTTGACAAATGTAATTAGATTAAAAATGTAAATTGGTTCAATTTAATGGAACAATAATTGATTTTTAATTCATTTATCTATCATGACAATTTTTTTTACGTTATTTGATTTCATTTTTATTATATTTATATATTTATGGCTTTTTTCAAAAAACGTTTTTCATTTAATAGGAAGTTGATTTATAAACAAAACCAAAAATTCAGTATAAACTTTCATCTCAATATCCTGCTTAAGTTTTAAGAATATAAAAAACACTCAATAAGTAAATAATAAAGAAAAAACATGAATTAATAATAAAAAAGAATAAAAATAAGTATTGCGCTCACTTTTATTAGAATAAATTTTTAAAAGCAAAACTTACACATAAGAGACCAAAAGCTATGTTAAAAAGTTATTGTCACATGCAGTTTTTAAAGTTTTTAAAATTTTATTATCTGTCGTTATCTTTTATCTTTCGTTATCTGTAAATGTAAGCCAACAATAAATTTAATGTAAAAAAGTGAGCGCATTACTAATGTTCATTCTTTTGTATAGTAAAATGGTTCAATTTTCATATATTTTTTGGATAGTTATCTTAGATTTGATTACATTTTGATGAAAGAAGTTTCTAATCAAAATGATTTTGAGTTAAGAAAATGAAAAAAATATTTTTTAAGATTTTAAAAAAAATCTAAGTAAAAAGAAAATTAAAACAATTTTATCGATTTAAAAAAAGGATTTTAAGAAAGTAGAATTAAGACATCAATAAAAATTTCAAAAAAGAATTCTGAAAAAATATTTCAAGTTAGATATTTTAAAGAACAAATACCAAATTTACGTTAGTTTTTTAAAACAGTCATTGCAATTAAATCCTATTAACTACATTTTATTTATTTCTTTTTTTGTAGCTTAAGTTATTTTACATTGTTTTTCATATTTAAACTTTGTTAATATTTTTGTCATTACAGGTATTTCAAATGTTTGTTTTTTTCCCTCTATTTTTGATAAAATTTGATCTTATGTTTTTTATACTGTCCACTAGCTCGAGTGTAAGTCCGAAGAAGCTCGACCAGGTAAAATTGCAAGTATTTAATTTTGATATTATAAGAAAGTGAGCTATCTTTGATTATGCCGATAATGTTTAGTAAATAAATTTAGTTTAAAAACTTTCATTTTATCTAATCTAACACGAACTAGACAATTCAAAATGCAAAAGAAACGAATAATTATTAAAGTTTAAATGTTCAAATTTAAAATTATATAAAATTTTATATTAGAGATCACTGCATTATTACTAAGTACAAAGATGTAAAGATATCGATGGGTTTAATAATAATAAGAAATATTTTCAGCCTCACTTTTTTAAATGAAAGTCAAGCATATGGATTTGACCATGTCTGTATCTCTGTCTGTCCCGATGTACGTAGTCTTATATTAATTAAGGAATTTAATAATTTTTATCTTAATAAAAGGTTATGAAATTGTACAATTTTTGTTTTAAAACTAATTTATTTGTGATATATGAATGAGTTTGTGACCTCTTTATGAATGTGTATTTCTTTTATTTTTTGCAAACTTAAGTTAATCTCAACAATTAAACTTTATTTTTTACTTCTTTTTAATACTACTAACATCTTATTATATCTAATTAAAACAAATCAAAATTAGAAAAATTATCAATAAAGAATGTAAATGCCTAATTTGCAAATACAATTTAATTAAAGTTAATTTTATTTACGAAATCGATTCGGGAGATGCGGAGTTTATTTCAAAAAATCGGTAAAAATATTCAATATGTTTAATCATTGTAATATAGTTATAGTCAGTCAGAAATTCGCAATCAAACTGACACTCACAAATCTCTTTTTTTATGTTTGAGAATCTTGTCGAAAAAGAAGCTAATATCTATAATAATGGCATCGATGTCGTCAAAAACGTGATTGCAGTGATACGTCAATTTATGACATTTAAGTAGCGATAGTGTTGCGAACGAAAGATTCGAGCACTTACTCTCATTACAACTGTAAATATTTAGCTTAAAATGATTCTCATTAATGTGTTCATTTTTATCGATAACGTTAATAGTTTTAAATGTACAATTACTCCAAACACAGTCAAAATTAAACTGCTCCTTACAGCGAAATAATATAATAATGTGCAAAGTTGTGAGACATCCAATCAACTTTTGGAGTAAAACATTCGAAAGAGTTAATGTGATCACATTTAAACGGTTTATTGCTGATATGTTACCCTAAATGGGTCGCCTGTTCCTTACTAAACTTGGGCCACACACAATAAAATATTGAAATATTTGATTCTAATATGTATTATTTCTTAAAGAATAAAACCTAGTTGTTTATTGAATTAAGATTTTTGTGAACAATTTCGTGGCAGTTAAGAAGAATAATGTTTTCGAATTATTCCAAACACTTAGGAAAATCGCGAATAAATTCGTACGAAACTATTTCATTATTTATCTTCGAATTTTCGTCTATTAACAAATCTGCTGCAAAAAAGCGTTCTCATCGATTTTGACAACCATTTTTAAACAATTTTTGAGTTTGTGTTTTATCAAATCTGTATAATTGTATCCCATTTCAAGGTATTGATGGAGTTGTTTGTGCGATATTAATGAATCACTATCGTTAAAAATTGCATTGCAATTGACGGAGTCACAATCTAATAATTGATTCATTATTAATTTTCACATCTATTAAAGTGTTAAATGTGATAGGTCTGATAAGATCAGAATAAGCAGTTGAACTAACTAAAACATTTATTGCCAGAAATAAACTCCATTTGAGAATGCGTTTTTAGTTCGCCATCTTAATACTGCCTCTTGAAAAAAGTTTTGCTAATATATAATATAAAAAATACTTTTTTGCGTCTCTGTCCGCTTGGTGTTCCAGAAGGGGGCTGGAGGGGTTACATAAGAATTCTCAAAAATTTGACACCCCTATCCCGAAAAACTTACAACTCTATTGGGGAAAATGTTTTTTTTGACCGATGGCAGAAAAATCGTCATCAAATAAACAAATACAAGTTTTTAATCAAGAAAAACTGAATAAAAATCTAATTATTCTTAAGAATATACTTTTGTCACAAATAAACGAACAATTTGGCCTAATTGGATAAGTTCGAAACTAATTTATCAATATAAAAATTAGGAGAAAAAATTCGGAAGTAAAAGACTTTTATTTGACATGGAACACAAAATAAAAGTTAAATCTATACTTTTTTACTTTGAATATTCAAAGTTAGTTGAATGATTTGTCGGTTTAAACTTCTTTTATTTATATAGTTATATATTTATTAATTTAATAGTTGATAACATTATTGTAAATTATTATCGAAACTTAACATATGTTAAAGCTAAAATTACGGTTACTCGTACCCTATCACAATAAATGACAGACGTTCTTGGTTTTGATATCAACATCACCCTGAAATGTACAAATTTAATAAAAAGCGATCGTACCTGATTTATTAATATATCTTAAAATCATAAAAGTAAAATTTTAAATAATAACATTTCTCTTTTTGCCTCTCATTGGCTCTTTTTATTAAGAAGCACCATTTGCAAGTTTTTGGTCTAATTGTTTGCAAACTTAACTACATATTTGTCTTAATTATCTTCCGATCAGTGATCAAAGTGCCCAAACAAAACATGTATGTTTAAGACTCAAACTATTTAAATAAAGTTTCGACTAGCAATTTTTATATTATTTTTGTCTGTTATTTCTATGGTAACTCATTACTGCAGCGCCAAGTAACCAAAAAAATGATTCAAATTATAGTTCAGTTTATGCAGTAATTAATTTTTTTCACTTTGTTATAAAATGAATTTGAAAATGCAAGTCATTTCCATAGTTATTGCAAACTCATATTCTATTGGTTGCGTTTATTATTTTTAAGGCATAACATTTTTTATCAAGTTTTTTCTAAGAATTATTTTGTGTTTTTTAGTCTGTAGCGCATTTAACAACACGTATTAAATTGATCGTTTGTATTGAAAATTAAAATTTAACATGTCGTTAGCTTTTATATGATTTTAATCAGTTATATGAAAACCATGCTCTCGAAAAAAGAATAAGTAAAAAGAGAAAAACTATTAATTAACACTAAAAAATTGATAAGGAAAATCATAATGTTAATAGTGCTGGTTTGATGAATTTTTAAATTATGAACAATGTTGAAGAGCTGAAAGAAATGCTATTAACTAAAATGAAAATTGTCTGTAAAGACGAAAGTAAATTGTTCTTAGGTAATTATTTAATACTCCATTATTATTGTTCACAAAAGAAAATATTTTTTAGAGTGCATGGAGAAATGATAAACATAAATGGGTTATTTAGATAAGGTGTCTGTATAAAAATTTTGAAAAAACTTAACTTTCTATTCTTATAATATTTATTAGAATATATTTTAAATATAATCTCTAATGATTCTATCCATAGATATTAAAAGGATTTCTAGTTAATAAACACAATTACTACACTCTTGATAGTTTTACTATTTCAGCTAATTCGTTGAGAAAAACTTGCAATTAAGAAATAAATAACAGTTAAATGTTCTCGATGAGCTCAGATTATGATATATTTGGTTTTTGATTATTTTTTACTAAGATTTTTTAAACATTTTGCAGATTTCCTGAAAAGTTTTAAAGAACTATTGTAAGAGAAGGGAGAGGTAGATAGAACTTTACTACCCTGAAAATGGAAACCCCTTATATTCATTATCGGTTTTTGTTGCATTTGAATCTTTAATGTTTATAAGAAAATTGGTATTAATTATTAATTATTAGACAAAACTTTATAAAACTAATAACTCGTATATAATAAGAATATTATAAATCTCGATAAGTCTTATTATCCAATATAACTTTTGAATCTGTTTGTTTCCATGGCTTGTATATCCATCACATGATTGTTCCTGAACGTACAAAAAATATTAATCTAAATATAACTAATTGGAGACTACTAAATTATTTAATAAACAGTTAGATTTAAAACATTTTTATTTAATCAAAAAGTTTAAAAAAGTCTGTTTAATTTTAATATAGTTTACATTAAATAATAAACTTATAGTAAAGTGCTTAAATTTAATTTATTTCTTTAATGTATAATGATTTTGTTACTTTATATTCATTGTTAACTTAAAAAATTAAAATTATTTATTATTAAAAAATAAATTTTTATGTAAAACCAGATATTAACGTAATTTAAGACCTAGTTGTTCCGTAAGAATACAATGTTCGAAAGTATATTAATGGTCCATCAAACGCGTATAAAACGGTGACTGGAGATGTTGTGGGAGTTCCAGCTCTAATACGTATAAACTAGAAAAAATGACAATTTATGAATGTGTCGTAAAAACTAGAACTACACATTTATAGATTGCGCAATTTTTTCTTATTTCAGAACTTAATGCATTTTTGCAGTGAATTTTACGTGTCTATGAAAAATTCCAATCAGAAGCAAGAAATCATGACAGTTACTTTTATTTCATTGAACCTCAAATGTTTACAATTAAGACAGATTGTAAAAACAACTTAATCTCCGGCTCGTATAAAGAAAAGCAAGGCGTTAATCAATTATAGAATTATAATAGAGACTTGTTCGCACAAGATCTTAAAGTGTTTGAAATGGCTTAAGCATACAACATACCATCGAAACAGACTTTAAACCAATCTACACACCGCCTTATCGAACATCGATAAAAGACAAGTAAGAGATTAAAGTATAAGTTTATTATAGAGTTCCGATTTGACAGGATTAAAACCCGTTCTGATTCGTGTTCTTATGTCTACATTAGAATAGTTGTCCCAAACATGATGAGCTATTTCGTACTTTCTAAGAATTGTTTTGCGTTTCGAATCCCAAGAATCTGTCCTTCGATCGAATCGTTTTCTGATCACCATTGGTTGTCGTCAATGTATTTTTACGTTAATAGTACAAATATGATTGTTTTCGTCTATAAGTACATATCGATCTGTGGCGTTACTCATTACAGTATCATTTTCGGTTCTTTCCAATGATGAAGATGTTTGTGTTGTTTGTGTCGAAGTTCTGGGGTGGACATATGACGTGATGTCAGTGAATGGCGAGCTCTATCGGGGCTGCACCCGATAGCATTCAACATTAAGTTTCTGGTCTCATCATCCCTTAATAGTCTATTGGTTTGCTCGAGTTGTAAGAGCAAACTTCTCTCACTACGTCTCAGGTCACGTATTACTCTCTCGGTTCGGTTTATTTCATCGTTTCGCAATCCGATTGTACTGGTATTTGATGAGTTTATGTCTTAAAGAAATCCAACAGCATTTTGACTAGCGGTAAGCTCTCTTCTTAAACCGTCATTTGTTTCATCTCAGCTGTCGATGATTTTTTTATTTTGCTTAAACTGGTAGTCAGCGAAAAGTTTTAGGTCATCAACACATGCGTGTTGTTCGCTTTTTCCACCTCTAAATAAACCACAAATGTAGCACTTGCGTAAACTTCAACGATCGTCCAAATAATCGGGCATTAAACGATGTTCGTACTGACCAAAACAATGCCAACATTCTATTTTAAATTATTCATATGTTAAGGCCATTATTTCCCGTGAATTAATAAATCGTCCATAAAACATAGCGCTATTTCAAATTTTAAATATCCCAATATTTTATCCATCAATGCTTGATATGTCGTTGGACTACATTTCGCACCCATACACATTCTTTTATATCGGAAGCTTCCAAGTACTGAAACTATAAATCCATTATTATCTCTGTCTTGTTCACGTATTGTAATTTGAAAAAATCCTGAGTTCGCATCCAAACCAGTAAAATAAATGTTTCCTGCTAGTGATCGGAAGTAGTCTTCTACTCGTGGTAATTCATAACACCAGTATTTTGTTAATTTATTACCAGCTCTTAAATCAATCACAAATCTCCATCTTGATCCTTTTTCTGTAGGTTTCTTTAAAATTAATATTGGTGAGCATTATGCGTTTTTTGCTGGCTCTATTACGTTTTGCTTTAATAATATTTTCGCCTGTTCTTGAATATCCTTTCGTTGTGCAGGTGAACAGCGGTAAGGTCTCACATGTACTGGTTGTGCTCCTTGTACATCGATTTCATGTTCGATCATTGTTGTGAATCCTAATCGGCCATAAAATGCTAGTACATCATGGAATTCCTCAGCAAATATTTTTAATTCATCTTTTTCTATATCTGTTAGGTATTTTACGATTTTGATATCGCCGTATTATGTTTGGAAAATAGTATTGAATTGTTCAGGATCTTCCCACATTTGTTCAGCATTGCTATCATTATCGTTCATCAATCGTGCCAAATTTTATTGACGTTAATTCACAATCATTAACTTCTTGAGAATGCCCGATGTCTGTACCGACGATTAAAATTTGTTCTTTATCTGAGAAGTTGCATATTATTGCATTGCCTTGACCGTCAATAACGTTAATTAATGAGCTTATACAAAATTATGCATGTGTATCGCCAAAAGATATAAAGTGTAAGCCATCCGATATGTGCCGTTTATTTTCAAAATCTACATCTATTATTACGTAACTGTTTTGTTTAATTATTGTTGTATTTATTGTATAAACTCTCCCAAAATTCCATGTATAATCATCGTTAATTTCGACGATATCTGGGAGCGCACTTTTTATACATGGTGTCATATGGTCATTCTTCTAAAGAAGGGTCGGTTTTGACCTCTGTTTATAAAACGATTATAACCTCTGAATGGAATTCCTCCTCTATAATTTCCTCAATAATTTCGAAAATTTCCTCTATAATTTCCAAAGTTTCTTCCTCTGAAGATTGTAGATCTACAACTTATCTGTACAGGTCCTATCTTTCCGCACTTCCAACATTTTGGTTGACCAGTCGGTGTTCTTGTTATAGGTTGGGATGTTGTTTATTGATTCTGAGAAGTTGATGTTTGGGTTAAGTTGTGATTAGATAAAGCTGTGGCAAGACTTAACACAGTATCGTTGTCGCATTCTTGTGTTGATTTAGACTTTTTCCACTAATTTTGCGACTTTTTGTAAGTCATTGAATGTTTGTTGATTAAACGGAATATTTTGGTGAGCTACTTGTGGTAACATGTTGGCTAGTATCTGTTCCACTACTTTTCCTTCTGGTAAATTTAAGTTAGACTTTTGCAATATTCTTCGCATAGCAAATATTTAATTAGCGCTAGGTTGGTATAGTTGTTGTTTTCTATTTCGAACTTCGCTTCTTAAAAATTGTCCCAAACTTACTGTTAAAAACTGTCGTAAAAAGTCAGGTTTAACTGTTTTCCAATCTTTAATTGAGTTTGCAAATTTTAGGCCAAACCTGTCACAACCAACATTACTTAAACACGTACCTAAATGTTTTATTTTGTTGTCATCATCCCAATTGTTTGAATCGGTTTTATATTCAAAATCTTCAGAAAATCGAGTGTGTAACGAGGAAATCCACTAAAATGTTTCGGTTTGTCAAGACTAGGTATACGGCCGCTAAGTTTTGATGCTAACTCAGCTAATTGTGGCGACGATAGTTGACTAACATCATAATTTGCTAATTATTCAATCTCTTCACTTAATTCTTTGATGGTTTCAGTTTTTAAATTTAATTCAGTGGTTAAAGTCAATAGTTGTTCTCTGGCTTCTTGCTCACGGACTTCCAGTTGCTGTTGATTTTGTTCTGTTTGAATCTCTTGAGTTGTTGCTGTACAGTCTGCACAAATTGGATTATTGTAGTACGGATCAAATTTTTCGTATTATGGCTAATATTTGATGACTGTATAGCGTTATCAATCAAATTCAACTGTTGTTCTATGTTATCATCAATTTCAACATTAATTTCAAAATCACAAATCACTTTATATTATATAAGTAGAAGTAATGACTATAGCAGGGCTGGACCTGCGCTATAGATGTGGGGCTGGACTTTTACTTCTACTATACTTCGTAAACAGTTTAATAATTAAAATATTTTTAAGGTGATTAATAGTTTTATTCTAATTTGTGACTCATTGGAATGTTCTTGTTATGTTGACTCATCAACATTGCTTGTAGTAGAGGGGGTAACAATTTGTGCATTATTTGGGGGCGGCACTCGCTCACGTTAAGGCTATGGTCGATTGACCATTGATTGATTCTGGTTATAAGACGGATTGATTCGGGTGCGGTCATAACTCATATTTAAAGGATAACCTGGTAAATTCATATTTAACGGGACAGCATTTATACGCTCTTGTGTTTCGCGTATTCTTAGCCTAACTTTAAATGTTTTTATTTCTTTAATTAAAATTTTTACCAGCTCTGGCAACTCAATGTTTAAGCAGCCTCTACATATAGGTTTTTCATACTCGTCAAATAACTGCCATGGCATTCTTGGCAGATCACATATAAAACATGTCTGTAGGCGGTACGGTAAACCTGAAAGAAACGGTTCTATCCTAGTATTATTACAATTATAAGGAAACTGTGACATAAATTAATAAATTTTGTTATTAAATTAAATTATGTTTTACCGAACGAGTTAAATATTTTTATATAGGCTTATAAATCGTGATAAATGACAATGTTGTCTGATATTTGAATTGTTTTATAAAAGAATTATTATGTTGCTCGTTATCAAACGTTTGATTTTAAGTTATTTTTTTAAATTTAATTAATTATGAGCTGTTTGGACATATCTTTAACTTAATTTGTTTGAATATTTAATTTAATGTACGGGACGAGCGCAATAGTATTCATTAAATTTAATAACTTATTAACCTTGGTTTCAAATTGTTTATAATTTAAATTTTCTAATAACTACTATATTAAATTACTGTTGATTTTACTAAGCAATTTACTATTCAATTAAATACTATTGGAGCGCATTTGCTATAAAAACTGTTTGCTATATATCCCACGGTATACCTTAGATTTAATCAGTAATATAATTTTACTTATTTCAACAACCTATAAATAATGGACGGGATGAGTGCAATTGACTAGTACTTTTATTGGCGATTGACATTAAAATAAAAATTCAAATATTATTAATAGTCGAAACATAAGCATTAAATTTATTTTTCTGATGTGAATAATCATTTAATTAATAGTTTTTTATATCTCTTTTGCCGAACTTATATAGAAACGATTTAAAATATGATTCCTTTTAACTATTTTATATGTATTGAATAATTGTTTATGATTGATTAATATTTAATATATGCAGTTATTATTGAACTCAAATTTCCATTATGAGCAAAATCAATTTATATTCTTTATATAATTTAAATAATATAAAGTTGTTTTTATTTGTTATTGTCTAAAATTTAAATTTTTAATTTGGTTGTCGGAACAGGTAAAGTAACTCAATTTTAGTTAACAATTATAAAAAAAGGACGGGACGCGCACAATAAAACAATTTAAAAATTAAAAATCTTTCTTACTATTAAGTTGCCACACCCAATATTTGATTATCGATAGCTACTTTAGTATAGGAATTCTCACAATCGATACGATTAAAGTTTTAGCTTCCGGTATTCGTTACACGACTGATTTGATGCGCGCAAAGATTAGTGAGATTCTTTGTTTTCTGTACTCGAAGGTATTTTTATTTATCTTCAATTTTTAAATTCAGTTATTATTTAGTAATTAAGAGCCAATGGAGTGGTATTTTTGTAGATCGTTCTTTTATTTAGCAGTTATGAGTTGATTTAGCAGCACAGTTTATTCATTTCTTAAAATTGACTTATTTCGGTGACAGTTTTTCAAATTTTTTTTAATCTTTTCTTATCAAAAACTTAGATTATGAAATATTTCACACCTCTATCTTTAGGTTTCAACAAAATTAATAAGACGTATGCACCAATTCGTTATTTATTAGCACTTTTATATGTAGTAATTTTATAAAGTTGTATTTAGTTGACGCCAAAATTCTTGAGTAACACAAAAGTTATGTGACACTTTAACCAACAATTTAACTCATCTCAGAATAATAATTATTCGATTTTAATATATTTAATGAATCGTTCATAGCATGATACTGTCGCGGACGCCAATTAGTAATGCTGTTGGTCGAGACGAGTGCAATTTGTTAATTTTCATCGAACTTAATTGATTTCATTATTTAATTTTGTTTCTTGGCATAACTTTTTTAAAACTTTGTAATTATTATACATTAAAATATTGTTTCTGATAACTCTTAAAGTTATCAGTACGGATACAAGTTATTGAGTGACACACCTTAATATAAAATAGATATTATTATATTTATGCGATTACTAAATCAAAAACTATTTTAATTGATTTTTAATATCCTTTAAAACCAATTAATAAAAGGATGTATGACTGTATTGCCATATTAAAACTATTCAATGAATAAGTAAATATAGGGTCATTACAATACTCTGCTGTTGCCTTTTTTGCGGCGATTTCGAGAACAGTCGCCAAATATCAATTTCGAGAACAGTCGCCAAATATCAATTTCGAGAACAGTCGCCAAATATCAATTTCGAGAACAGTCGCCAAATATTTATTAGAAGAGAGGTTAAAAAATATTCGACTGTTGACGCGTGCGATAAAGAGAACGGAAAAAAATTGAAAGTTGTTAACGAAAGCGTTGCCAGATATGCAACATCTAGATTTTAATTCTGTTCAGTCACCAGTTATTAGATTTTCATATCAACTCAAAAAATTACTGTCCAAAATTCAATTGTTTCTTATATTTTAATATATTTATTAATATATAATATTAATTTATTTTATGTTATATTGAATTCGTTATCTATTTATTTATAATTATTTTATTATTACAGTTATTTTAAAAACTCATTTCTAATGATTAACTATAGATTTATGGATTATTGTATGATTACTTCATCAATAAGCTATAATTTTAGATTAGATTATGAACTTATAGTTTTCTAAAACAATAAATTTTCAGTAAACACTGTATATATGCATCATGTATTTTAATGTTACTAGAAACCTACGGAAATATTTGCTGCAAATTTGCTACAATGTTAACTACACTAAGCAATGGATCCCTCTTTGCCCCCGAAAACGCTTACTCGTAATATTACAGGCTGTAAATAAATCCAATAAATATAAACAATAATTGAATGCAGTGATAATAGCGTAGTGATGTAAGTAAAAAAGTTTTATTGCGCATAATCAAAGTCTCTATCATTGAGTGACGTAATCTTAGCGCTATTGTATTTTAATATAGTATTAATGAAAGCTTTGGGAGACAAACAATTTATAGGAAATCGTCAAATTAGATATCAGCTTATTAAAAATCGATCAATAAATGCAGAATAGTTTACCATAAATTATGTTCACAAAGAGTCGAATAAAACATTTTGGTTTTACAATTATAATTAAAAATAAATGTTTAAAACAGTTTCTTTTGTTTTTTATGTA
>JAQIXJ010003439.1:0-12807 GCA_034700185.1 Phthiracarus laevigatus
AAATCTTTAGATACAGAAACTAATGATTGTGATAGTTATCATTTTCAGAATTCACTTATTCTAAATAAATTAATCCATAACATTCATCGAATGCGTTTAGTAAATTTTAAATTCATTTATTGTAAAGTTCATGGATTCGGCAGAATTCCATTACCAGCCAAATTACTTGAAGCAAGGATGCAGTATATAGTTTTTATGTTTAAATTTATTGATCAATTTTTTTCATTAGTAAAATAAATTCTTTGTATTAGAGCACACTCTTTCTTAAACTACTAAATAAATAGCCAAAATCAAATCTTTTATCATTTCACGCTTCCTTATTAAACACATCGCAATTTAAGTTATTAAAACGAATGGAGTGGTAATAAAAAAATATTCTTTCCGAATGCTACGTTAATTGACATAAAAGAGGCTGTAATTGCGTAATAAGATGACGAAAATAGAGATTTTACTGCCAACTCTTACTTTAATAGATTACTAATATTAGCATAAAGTATAATAGCGATTCTTTTATTAGAAGTTATTTTTGTGCCACGCATTCATTAAACTCAGCGTTCCATTTAACTGACATTCAAATTGATTTTCGCGTAACTCCGCATCTCAACAATGATATCTTGTTCGCCAAAAGTTTTGCTTCCGAAAAGTATACATTGCCTACCGCTTACACTTCTGCGATATCATTGAAAAGAGCGGCGCATTAGCGTGAAATCGATTTTTTCCTATTTAAGAGTTTCGCAAAGAATTTCTAGCTTACGTGTTAGAAGTTAAGAGTATCTCTACAGTATATAAGCTTATAAGCTTTTAGTTTATGCTTAGAATTGTATCAATGTTTAGCGTTATAAAGTATACTTATAAATAATAATGGTAAGGTGTGGCTCATCTACTGTAGTCTCTAGCGTTTATCGTGGCATTAATATTTTATCTATTAGTAATATATTTGTAACTTGCGAGAAATATTCGATCAATCATCTGTATTATGATTTGGTTTTTAATACATAATTAATTTATCGATTATTTATGTTCAGTTTGCTTTTACGGTAAAAAAAGTTTATAAATTTGGTCAATTATCTGGTTTGGAGTAAAAAATCCGATTCGATGAATGGATATAAGGCGCATAATTCCTCTTTCATGAGCATAATTTTTAGTAACAACTTATATTTTTTAATTTTAAATATTTTATTATTAACACCAGATCTGATGATTTTTAGATAAAATTTTAACTTTAGAATGATTACTTGCCTAAACTGATAAAAATACTTAAGTTTTAATTAATGTACTTAATACTAATTCTGTAATAGCCTCTTCAAAATAATTTCTTTCAATTAATTTCTTAAATTTAAGTAATCTTTTTAAAAAAATTGATTATTATTCCCAAAATTTCAAAATGTTAGAACGAAATATATGTTTATTTTAAATCAAAACAGGGCAATGCTCGTAGTCTTTCTACCGAATATCTAATTTAAAAAACTAATTAAAATATATGTAATCAATACTTAACAAAGTACTTGTGTCTGTCAAACAGATGTGGAAAATACATGAACAAACTGATTACTACCATATGAATCATATATAAGTGGGCATAAAAACACTTAACAAACAAGTGTATACACACTTCAAGCATAACCTGTTCAAATTAATATTTATTTAAATGTGGCACAGCATTGAGTTTTATTTGATAACTCCTCTACTTTGAAATTTACATTAATACTAATTTTTTTTATTAACTTTTTTCAACTTATTCTATGAGAACAAAGTTTTCCTTAAAACGAAATTATCGTTTATCGTTAGTTTAACTTACAATAAAAAAAGTATTATTATTATTGTTATTACTATAATTATCCGCATATCTTTTTTTAAACTTCAAATATGTAATTATGAGTAATATTATATTCTCTACTATTACTAAAAATATATCTATTTTTCAAATTTTTAACATATTAATTATAAAAAATTGAGTGAAATATTTTTTTACTAAGTTATAATCAATAATAATAAATTAAATTATATTCCAAATTACAAGTTTAATATTTTGAAAAAATATTTCGTTCTCTATTTGCTAAATATTTAGAGCATTATTTTTCATAATTGTCTTAAACATAAGCATATATTATCACTTACAACGAATTTAATAAATTTTAATCCCGAGTTTCTGGTGATGAATTTCGAGTACAGCCTCAGGCATCACAAATATTTTCAAAACCCCACGAAAAAACCGAACCAAAACTATTTGGAAATTTTTACGGTTCAAAAAATCATATTGCATTTGTTAATTTAAAAATGAGGCTAATTTTCTAGAGATGTTTACTAATTAATCAATAATTTAAAAAAAAATATCCACTTAACACACTCTCAACACTTAACCGCTAACCTTTTAGGAGATTGAGACGAACTTTTATAAAATCTAAATTTAATATTATAATCGATGCCTGTATTAGTTAGACATAATAATTTTATAGACCATAATAACATATTTGTAGTTTATAGCCAATCACTATCCAAAGGCACATTCCTTTCTTAATATACTGATTCAAAGTAGTAATAAAACTAATAATATAACACTACTTCTATTACAACATTCTTATCTATCCTATAATTTAGGAGCAAAAAAGTTGGACATAATAGTATGATCGAAAGTTATTATTAGTTTTGGCTAACTCTAACTTATAAAGAAGATTTTTTCCCATTAAATTCAATCATTCAAATGTCATGTCACCCAAACTCAAACTCAATGAGCGATCCATTTTCCTTTTTTCATCCATTCCTTTGCCTTTAATAAAGTTGTGCTGAATCGCGAAGACGATGACTTACACGCGTAATTAGTAGTGGTATCGTTGATATCGTTGTCATTATTGGACTCCTCTTTCCCATCAATTAACGAATTCGATGCCGAAGATATGGACTCGATTTCCCCATTTTCGTCCAACTGTTTGGGAGCATTGGTTTGCAGCAGTTCTTGCAATTCTTCACTTTCGTCTATTGGAAGTAGTAATGAATTTGGTCTGCCGTTAGCGGTTTTGTTGCCGCGACGGCGACCGTGCAGTGTTCGACTGTATTTCCGTTTACGATTAAATTGCCATTGAAATGTGCCGCTAACTGATTGAGCTGAACATTCGCTACTGTTTGGTGAAGACGATTGTGGTAACGATTGTGGTAACGACTGCGATGACGACTGCGATGACGAGTGCGATTCCGATTTGTCGGTACAATGTTTATGAAGTACACAATTTGGACTTCCAGTCTTTGGCTGTGTCTGAAATCATATCAGTCAAACAAATATTCTATAAGTTTTATGTTCATTTTAAATATTTAATTTATAATTATTTTGTTTTAAACCAAAAATAGTTCTTCGTGCACATTATTGCTGTAATAAATAACTGTTTTTGTAAATTAGATGTTTGTATTAAAATTAAATTTCGCTTAATTAATTAATTATAATTATTTCTAACACAATATTAAATATTCAAATGTTATATAATAAAATTGGGAAGAATAAAGGTTTTTTCTTTAAATATACAATATAACCCATAATTTATATTACTTTATATTACTGTTTTCTTATCAAAACATTATGATTGATAGTTAAGAGAATTCAAAAAAAACTTAATTATAAAAATGTTGACAAAAACATATCATTTTTAATTTGAAAACTAAATTTTTCCTTCAAATAAACTAAATTTCATAAATATTTAACATATTTATATGAAAAATAGCAAAATTTAAATCTAATCTAACCCCAAATTTCTAAAGAAATTCACAAGACTGTAACAAAAAAAAACATTTTTAGAATAATTCGCAATACGTATCATCAAATCCTAGCAAAACGCTTACCAAAAAATGGACTTATATTGCTTTAACGTAACGAAGTTTTAACATCGCTTCTCTAATGTTATTTTTTTGGAAAAGAATGTCAAAAAAGCACTTTAGGATATTAAATAAAAATTCTTTTCCATATCTTTGGCAACTATTTTGAAGTAGTGTAATATAAAGTGACAAAATGTCAGCAAAGATATTAATGCTCTATTTTGAACAAATAACATTATACGTTGGTTTAGTAAACCGAAAACCAAACGAGTTCTCAATTGAGATGGACCTCAGTTTTATTGATTCAAAATTCCATTGAAAAATCAAGTTTTACTTTCGTAGAAATTAGTATTTGTTTAAAAGTAAAATAATATGATACACATGTAATATCGAATAAATATTTAATAGAATTTTAAATGGAGTTAAGATAAAATAAATTTTAAATGTTAAACGAACTAATGTAATTAATTTAAAGCTGATTTACAAATTTTATATACTATAATCGGAATTACTTTTAAAAATTTAAACCAAACTAAATTGGAAATTTTTCAATTTAAAATTGATAAAAAATTTCTTTATTTCGGTTTTCATATTTTAACTAAATTTCAATAATGTTTTTAGCTCACTATGTAAAAGCCAGCTATTGGATTGGAAATTTGACCTGTAAGTATGTCTGTAGAAATTTTTTTGGGACATTTTTTCAATTTTTTTGGGACATTTTTTCAATTTTTTTGAGTTTTTATAATCAAAAAAGAAGTTCCGAGACAAAATGGTGAAAAATTGTGGCAAAAATGGTAATAAATGGCTAAAATTTAGCTCAATAATGGATAAAAATGGGTTAAAATTAGCTCAATAATGATCAATATAGGGTTAAAAATAGATAAAATCTGGAAAATAATTGGCAAAATTTGGTTATTTTAGGGCTCCACGTATGACTAATTGAACTAAAATACATTGAGACACGAGCCTAATTGTGTCAAAGATAGCACACTAACAACTGATTTGATATTCACTTGTCGAGAGGTAAACACAAAATGAATCAAAATTTACAAAACACTCACTGAAGTACTAAACACAAAAACACAACGTTTTATAGTCCATAAAAATTTTTAGCGAAACAGTATTAATTAAAAGTTTTGTTTGTTAAAAATGGACATACATAAAAATTAGGCAACTATAGAATTAAAATGAAAGTGAGCGTATTTATAATGTTCGTTCTAGTTATTATTTCAAAGCATTTTTTATTATGAATAAAATCAATTATATACTACGGTATATAAGTAAATCGATGTTTTGTTTATTTAAATCACATCAACGTTTAAATAAGTTTACGTCAAAAATGTCGGTATCAATATCGAAAAAGTACTTTAAGGTAATATTTTTATATCAAAACTGCAGTAAATACTAGAAAGATATTTTTATTTTTTAAATATTTTTTATTGAAAATGGTCTTTGCTGATGTTAACTAATATTTCCATTTTCTGAGAAATGCTATACTAAAAGGTTTGTTTAGGGATTTAAAAATGTGAGTGCTTTCGCCATTAAACTTAATTCAAATTAGGTTTAAGTGAAATGTTTAATCTTAATAAATTTAAAAATAGATCTAAACAGTAGAAAAAATTTTTCCATTATATATTGTCGCGTAAGCGAAATTTTATTATGGTTATCAAATAATAAAATTAAAAGAACTCAATTATAGTACATAAAACCTGGTAAAGTACTATATTTAACATTTAATTGCATGGCATGATTTGTCTGACATGATTAGCTAACATAAAGTGTAAAAACAATTTTTATTTATCCGTGCCAAATGAATATGCTTTTATTGTCAGGTTTCGATATTTTCACCACAATCGGACTCATGCCTAAACTTGTCGGGCATTCAATATTTAGAGATTAGGAATCTATTAATAAAATTTACTTATGAAACTAAAGATTTCGTGAATTAAGGGATATATCGATCGCATAAAAGCGCATCACTAGAAAGCGGGTTCAATGGAATTGAATACTTTATAATTAGAGATTTATTTAAAATATATATTAAATTATATATATGGTTGGCGTGAAAGCGATTCTTTATTGTATTAATTACCAATTATGGTATAATAATTAGTTTTCAAATTCAACATTTCAGTTATTAAATAATTTATGTTTATAGAATTTAATTAAGTTTATCGTTAAGATCGTAACACGCAATTCACAATTGCCTGTGAGCGTCAAAAATGACAAATTTTAGCGAATATGAAACCAAAAAAAGATTTTTAATTTTAAAAATTTCACTTCACAATGTAGCGAATATTAATTTTATTTTGAATTACAACTTTATATAAATCTGTGTATTACGTTATTTTGGGAAAAAATGTTTTTGCTTTAAATGATTATATAATTTTTTAACAATTTATCAAAACACAAGTGTTATTATGTTAGAACAAATGTCATGCCTTCTAGACATGCAATTTGTTTTTCCGGAGTTTAATTAATATTTCATAATAAATTTCTTAGAACATTTTTTGCAGTATACAGATTAAAATTGTATACTACAAAATTTTAATTTGCAAACTACAATGGGTATAATGAAAAGTCTTATAATTAAGACACGCGACATAGAGAATTATAGACGGTATGTAAACTAACTAACTTATGCTATAGTTTTGCGTATTAATAGTAGTGATGATTTAATCTTATAATTAGGCAATTAAAATGGTTGTATTCTGAAAACTGAGACCAAATTTCTGATAAAATGGCGATACAAACGGAGTTAAAATTGATTAAATAAATGAGACAAATTTGTTTTTGTAAAAGAAGATATATTGATTTAGTATTTCAGTCTACGCCTGTCCGATACCCTTTCATCATAATAAAGAGTTTCGCAGTTGTTCACAATTTTTTAAATTTTTTTCATAATTAACTTAAGAGATTTTTATTTTCTGTGCCTTTTTAGAGTGGAAAATGTCAATTTAAGATAGACTTTAGCGTAGAACCCAGGTTTTGTATGGAATATGCTAAGAGCCCTATTCTAACAATTACAGTAATTTATCATTAACAAAACATTGTTATTATAGTGCTCCAGTAAGTGTTTTACTATTTTTTGTTCACCCACTTTATGGGGAGGTGGGAAAATGTTGATTATTTCAAATCTACTGTACGGTACAGTATAAGAAACAAACTTTGCGTGAAATCACAATGCTTAAAACTCCTAACAATTAAACATTAAATCTTTACCCTTATGAGTTATGGTTTAGTCATGGATTTAGAAAGGATTACTAGATTACTATTAGAGGAACTCTAAGGATAGACAAAATTTTAGGTATTAGAGCTCAGTGCAAATAGTATATAAATTTTAGCCTATCATAATAAACGCGTCATTTTTAATTCAGTTTTGGATCAATTGGAACAGTTAACAATATATATATCGTTTGAAAGCTTATAATTAGAGGAGTCAATTGATATACGTCTTAAGCTAATGGGTGGTTCAGTTCTAGAAGGACAAACTATGGCAGAAGAAGATAATAGTTTATTACAAAACGTAGTTTTTGTTTCATTAATAAATTTTAAAAATGACGCGTTTATTATGATAGGCTAAAATTTAAATACTATTTGCACTGAGCTCTAATACCTAAAATTTTGTCTATCCTTAGAGTTCCTCTAATAATAGCTCATCTGTTATTGTATAGTTTAAATGGCAGAAACATATTATATGGATTAAATATTTAATTTTTTATATCAGGCAGATTTAAAACTAACATTATTAATAAAAGCAATAACAATTTGAGTTAATTGTTTTAAATAATGTTAAGTTCTAAACCTTTCCAACAAATTATTTTGGTTGATTATTTCTTGTTAATTGATAACTGTATGACTGATAAGTTAAGAGTTACCTAGTAATCTAATCTATTAGACATAAACCCATTTAACTATTAATCTTAAGTAATTCTTTTGCTTATTTAAGAACGAATAAGTAGAGAAACTACTTAATATTTAATTTTGGTTACTTCATGGATTATTTAAGGCTTTTTCCGTGTAATCTAATCTACCGCATTTTTAACATTAAAAACATTTGAATATTATTTCGACTATACTATGAATCGTAAAATTAATAGCGATATAAAACGCGGAATCATATATATAAACGTGTAAATGGAATCATTAGAAATAAGTAGATCGTAATAGTGTTGTATTATTAGTTACGGTTAAATAATAGATTACCTGCGAAGGACTCTCTACAGGACTTTTCCCATTGGGATCGTAACCAAACTCGACGTAATGTCTGACAAACACAGCCTGCTGTTCACGGAATACTTCAGTAACGGGCGATACGGGACTATTTGCCGGCGATATATAGAATGGATTGGTGTTCAAGTAACTTCTACTAGTGGTTCGAAGCACGTGTCCAGTGTTCAGACCTCCGTGACTGGTTTGCTTGAGACGAAGAATTTTCGAGCGACAAATCACGCATCGTAATGGAAGCATTCTTTGACTGACCGCCATCTGAATAGTCTTGACGAAACACTTTCGGCAAACCACTCGATGCGCGCACGGAAATGTTTGCATTGTTGCTTTGGCACTGATGCAGATTACACACTAAATACATAAACGAATACATCAAATACTTTAATTGTTAGGGTAAACTAAACAAAACCATTATTTACTACAGTTTGGCATTAACTTTCGCTTAATCTTATTTCGTAACTCAATTCAAAAATATTCACCTCTTCATCGTGTGATTTTGCTATTTCTTGTTCGTGCTCTTCATCTAATTTAATGAGCAGTTTATTCTGTTAACGATAAAAAAAGAAATGTATAATACTTAATAGATGTTATATGGATTCAATTTCACTTCAAACTAATCAAAAATATTTGTTCGCTAATGAAAAAAATTTACTTAAAAATAAATAAATAAGTTTATCTAATTCATAGAAAGTTTTATCAGACATTAAAATTAACGTATTGATACTGCCGTTACTTAGTTTAATAAATATTTTTACTCGAGAATTATTTTACGGCAGTTCCAAACTTAAAGTTTGCAATTTAAGACAACAGTTTCGATTGACTTACTGTCAATCATTATTCGCGTCTCAATACTAAATGTGAGCATAAAACTTTATTAATACCATTAGTAAAGTTTAACAACAATTTGAAATTAAATACTTTAAAAACATATATACACAAATTCCATCGGTGTGAGAGAGCATAGTAATAATAATTTATACGTTTTCTTTTACATTATACTCCGTAGCTCTAAGAATATGTGAACTGTAATAAAATAATTTTCACGTAAGAATATTTATTAAATTTATTTAAATTCGCATACAATTTCCAAAAAACCATATTTTTTAAATGAATGATTCATAAACTAAAATATTTGATGCATATAGAATTTGTATTATTGTGACCTAATAAAGAATATTTTCATTTATATTCATTTATTCGATAAAAGAAAAATCTAAGTTTTCTAATTTAAACATTAAATGCACATATCATAACATATTTGTAACATAAAAAGATAAATTTTCATCATTTAATAGAGAATGGCTAATGGCATAATAATATGACATAATGGTTAATATAACTGGTTAATGGTTACATTAAGTAATAACTTAATGCTGATTATTAATTACAGACCTTAAATAATCTAAATTTTATAATTCAAAGTACAAATATCTGTTTATATACAGTACAGATAGAAAATCCGTACAGAAATTTTAACGTATAAATAAGCTCATCGTTACAGCTTATAAGACAGGTGGTGACCGGTAATGATCGCCGCTTTCAAAATTATTTGCAGGTCAAGTTGCTCTTAATACCGATAATTACCTGAATAATCTAATTTATAGATTATAAAAGCTTGTAAAAAACAAATATTTTGTAAGAGTCATTTTGTTGTGACAATAATAACAATGTTTTTTATAATTTAATTTAAAATAATGCATCCAAAAGCTAAAAAATAAGAATAGATCAAAAAATTCAAATTGATTTGATAACTACAGTTGATTAAAAAATATTAGAAAATTAAAAAAAACAAAAATATGAAATTTTTCATTGTAACTTTTGGGTCAAAACTCAAATTTAATTAAATTCAAATATTCAGATTAATTTTTGCAAAAATATTTTAATGAAATTTTTTATAAAACCGGTTATTACCGCCGATTTTATATATTTTTTACCGGTCATGACCGCCAATTTATTTTTTTATCATGACCGGTAACGATGAGCTCTAGTAATAGCCATAAATATACCTATGAAATAGTAAACTTCTATTGGACATTAGTTTCACGCGCGAAGACATTCAAAAATTTATAAATTTTACAGTGTTTGTCATTCTAATAGAAAATATTTATCACTCTATCTGTAGGAAATGCGAGGTAAAAATTATAAAATGCATTATTTTACTAACTGTACGGTACAATGATATTTTTATTAAAAGAAATAACACAACAAATTTTAGAAATTAATTACGCGTATAAAAATTAATCAATAATCATAATCTAAATTTTTTAAGGGATTTTGAGAAGCCAGTATAGCTTATAGAATTTATCCAAGAAACTATGACCCCTCACTCTTCTAGACAAAAAAAAGACCAGATTGTCTTTGCAACAAAATCAGAATAAAATAAATTGTATTATTGTATAACATGTATTGCTAATTTTATTGGTGTGTAAACATACAGTAAGTATAATAAATAAGTTTGCTGTGTAATATGCTATGTTTGAGCAAACTAGACTAAAATTGTGAAAAATTAAAGGCCAAAGCTTTGTTAACTTCTTATGTTAGTGCATATTGATATCACTATTACCGGTATTCAAGTTTCTAAGCCAATACTGCTAAATGCCAATTCCCTTTATTAATATAAATCTGAGAAATCCTTTATAAATATAACACTGCGAACGCCGTACAACAGGACACACATGATCAAATCCATAAGGTCGACGTTTGTAAAATAGTGAGGAGCTAACAATTATAATAAATTACAAGCTTTTATAAAAGACTTCCGACATTTTAAAACTCCTCAAAAGCATTCAAAAGATTCAGGGATAAGAATTCTTTTTGCAACATTAAAACTTAATATAATATAGAGGTTTAAACCATTAACAAAATCAAATACCGAATAGAAGTCAAATCTAATAACAAAACAAACAAGCCAAAAAAGGTCTGCCCTAATAAAGAAAAGATACTAAGATAGTACCGTACCGAATATAGGTTAACAACTAAGAAGAGGTCAAATTTCATAAAATATAGTATTATGCAGGTAAACGTAGGCTGATATCACTAAATAGTTGTAGACTAGTAAACGGGTACCCGACAAGTTTGTCTGGTCGGGCCGGTTTCGGGCTCAAACATTTCGAGTACGGGTCGGGTCGGGTTTTAAAATCTTTATTACAAAACCCGACTTTCATAAAAAATACAAAGATAAGATCAAAAATTTACGAAAACTTTTGCCATTTTTAAAAATAGAGCTTTATTTATACTAACGACTAAATAACAAATATTAGTTGTAAAACTACTAAAATATATATTTTATGTGGAATGGTTTTTGCAAAAATTATTGACTTTTGCTTAAGATGGATAACCTATCGGGTCGGGTCGGGTTTAAACGTAACGGTTTAAACATATGCAAACTAAACGAAGTAATAGCGAAAAACTAACAGGTCAGAGGCTGTCTCAAACCTAAAAAGCTTAAGCCGATCCCGAAAAAACCGAAAATTTCAAATTTTTAAAGTCAGACCCTTCCCTATCAATAACGTAATATAATTATATTCATTTTATTCATAATTATATCGAATATAGAACATCATATCAATAATGGTTTGTTTTAAGATGAGCACAAAGCTCGCCATAGAACTTTGTGAACCTCGGGACTCAAGGTCTTTAAACGTTCAGGTTCGTGTCCAAATCCTTCAAAATTTAATAGGTACAGAATCAGTTGGAGTTCCTATTAGTTTGGACTTAGGACTTTTATGAAAAAATAATATATTTAAAATGTTTTTAAATAAGTTTCAATATTTAGTAAGTCCAAAAAATATTTGCTGAAACATTATTTAATAGTTTGTTTCTTAATTAATTATTAATACAGAAAGTTCATTATTGCATTAGAAGATGGGATATTAGTAACGTTAAGCGTTTTTTATTTATAATTAATGAAAATGAGTCCAGAGACCAGGTTCAAATCCCTTTCTAAAAGACCTGTTAGTCGAAGTCCATAAAAAACTTAAGTTTCAGGTCCCAAAATGGTTTGTGAGTCCCTGGTTCAGGTCTTTGTTCTCTTTCGGACCCTCAAAGACCGGGACCTTTTCATGTTTACTGTTCTATTATCAGTTAATTAGCTTCTGTTTACAAACTTGAAGTAGGGATGGAAATTAAAATTGTAAAAAAAACTTATTGAACTTAAGAAATGATATAACTATTTAGCAGTTAAAAGTTTAATATTTCAAGTTTGTTTCCTTTACACAGTTTCAATAAAACTTGACAGACTTTCGTATTTAAAAGGAAAGCCCGACGCAGTTTTTTAAATTAAAGTACAAGCCTGACATAGCCAAAAAAGCGTATGGCCAGAAAAATCATCACAAGTTACATAGCCTAATACAAAATAACAAATATAAATAAAAATTCTTTTTAAATTAGGGGTCATTAAAATCTAAAATTAACACTAGTCGATAAGCGACAATTCCTTAATTTTTAAATAATCGGAAAATTGCGGGAATTTTTTGGGTTTGACACAAAATTTCAAAAATTTTTATTTGTTCATATTACCCCCACATTGCACTTATTTTGCACTAAATCCCACTTGCAATTTAAATATACAAAACATTTGATGCCTGTTTCGAGCACTAGTGTAAACAATCAAAACATTGTATAATAATGATACGGTGTAAGTTAGGCTTCAATAATACATTGTATTAGTTATGTGGGTTAATGTTAGCTTATATAATGCATATACTATTGTATTACTTACTGTATAGTGTATGAAACTGTTTAATTAATACGAAAATAATATTATTATAGAACAGT
>JAQIXJ010003440.1:0-12806 GCA_034700185.1 Phthiracarus laevigatus
AAAATTTGATTGTTGTGACGTTCGCGTTGAATAAACTAATGTTTAATTAGCGCTATTATTTGGTTAAGACACCGCGCTTTACAACAATCAAATTGGACAAAAAATTTGCAAATGAGCTTAAAATACGCGCTTAAAAACGAAATTACGTCATAAATTTAGATAATGTGAATAAATATAATAAATCTAAAATTTGTGTTATCAAACCTAATATCAACTATCATAACAAACAGATTGCACTAAAAACTAAGGGGTAATACAAAAAGTATGTAACGCTCTTTGGGAAGAGGGCTTAGTTTAGTCAAAAACGTACGAAAGCGTATATAATTTCTTAAGTACTGTAAATGATTCTCCTCACTATTGTTGAGATCGAAAGTGTCACTCAAGTGTTCAGTCCATGACACCAAACCATCTCTATTACTGTCCTCTTCTAATCGTTTTCTTCCATCCTTTATAGTGTGAGCATAAAACGATTTCATTATCCGATTGATAAATTCGTGTTTATGAGTGATAAGAATAAAACATTTCAATTAATTGTATTGTAATAAAATGGAAATTATATTTATGAAAACTTATTAAAATATGTAGCAATTTGTAAAACGTTAGTTCATAAACAAACTTTTTAATAGTTTCACTTCTATATGTATAGAGAAAAAGCGAAGTCTTAGAACTTAAATTTAGACTAGAATTTACTATCGCATACATGTAGAGTTATAAAATGAATAATTCTTTATAATCGAAAATTACCTAATACTTCGATCACGTACTATAATTTTTATTACAACAGTACAACCAATCTAAATCTTACACGTATTTTAAATAAAAGCAAATCATAAGACAATTGCATAATTGGAAACAGAATTATAAAATGTAAAAGAAAAATGATATGCGGAGTATTGTTGGAATATTTCGTCGATTCGTATCTTACGAGTTAATCGTAAGTACTATATTTTTCCTTAATGGATGAAAAAAACACAAAATAACATTATCGTTATAGACATTGTGCAAACTTCTCTATTAGATTAGAATTAAATTACTTCATTATTTTGTAAGAATTGTTTTAATTTCTCTTTTTTTAATTTTAATTGTTATCGTTGTAACTAAACAGTAAAAATGGTTTATATACAATGCGCGCGTTTTTAAAACAAATAAATCATAAATAAAATAGCCATCCATGCATTTAATAGTTTACATATTGAGAGATAGATAAAGAAAATAATAATAATCAAAAAAACTTGTCAATTCAATGAAATGAATCGAATCGCGTGTTACTCGTTGGTAACAAATAGGAAAGAAAACATACTCGTCACGTATTTAGTGAGAGCATTATCGCCCAATTTTCCCTTAGCCTTAGTGCCCGGCTTTGGTTTCGCTTTTTGACATGTATCCGATTCGGGCGGAAACAGGTCCGCAGGACACGCCATATTAGTTAGTGTTCCGAACGCGCTGCCCAAAAATCCTTTGTACGAGTCGACCGCCGGTTGTCCACAATGGGTCAAAATTAGGTTAGAAGTGCACTGAAGCCATGTGCCGTAACCGCAGCATAGAGTTGAGTGAGTGTCGTCCGCTCTGTCTCCAATGGTATCGTCAATCACGTCGACAACCGCTAAAAAGTTGTTATTGCATCCGGTTTTGTACTCGTTGGTGCTTAAAACTTTCTCATGCATGCATGGAGAGTGTTCTAAGAATTCTGTTTTTTGTTTTGTTAAACAAAAATTTTTTGTAGCCATTAGTATAGTTTTTTTAGGAAATAAATGGAGAAATAAAAAAAATCACTTACTTATTTTGGCCGGATTGTCGTCTTTGCAAAATTTGGTGGCCCTATTGGTTATTTGATCGACCACCAGATCAAGTACTTCCCTATGGAGTGGTGAACCGCACTTTTTAAAGTATGCTTTGATACATTTTGTCATGTCTTCGCGGATTGTGCTATTAATTTAATAAATGATATTTTTCGTTATGATAAACTAAATAAAAATTTCGTAAAATTAAAAAAATTCGTTTTAAGCGCATACGAGCAAACTCTGTTAATTCCGGCGTTAGTTGTTATGATTACGGACGGATTCGGTCCTTTTCCCAATTCTTGCATTTTATTGAGACACGCCTCCATTTCTCGAAGATGGCACTGATCGCGTTTGCGACCACGATTGCGGCGACGATTTTGCCGCTGTGCCACCGATTGGCCAATCAATAATACCACTAATGTCACGCTCAAGATTACTGTCAGTTTGAATAAGGAAAATATTGGTTAAAATTGGCAAAAAAGTTATCGTCTGTCAAAACAGGCGATTCTTATTTATTCAAATTAACTTTTTTTTTTTGCTATACAAGTCTGGAAAAGATAAAAATAGAGTGATAATTACGAAATTTTAAGCCGTTAGTATTATTATTTATAATTTAAATCGCTCTATGCGTAAATTACTGTCGAATAATTAATATGCAAAAAAAACTTTTAAAAAAGTAGTTTAACTGCATTAAACTGTTGCATTGAAATATATATAAGATAATTGATTTCCTTTGTCGTTTGCTATATCCTATGGTTTATATTAATATTTTTAAGCATTCAACGTTAAATTTTAAAACAAAAATTTAAACAAAACCTTTCTCGAGCAGAGATTTAATTTGAAAAACTATGTTTAAAGCTTGAGCTATAATGAGAAGAAATTTTTATAAGCATTTTTGAGCTTTAGAACGGAGCAGATCTTAGATAATGTTCATCACTAACTATCAATTTGAAACTTTTTAAATAAAATCTGGTTCAATCCAGACTAACCCATGCAAAACTAAACTTTCAATTTTGTTCAAAAACAATTACCCATAACCTAACCACAAAATTTATACAATACATACGTTATAAGCTATAGGAATAAAACAAATAAATCAAAAGTAAAATTTTAAATTAACAATAGTATTACCTTTAATATTCATCTTGAGATTTGTGTGTAAATAATGTAGGAATAAAAAAGTACAGCACAATAAGTTAAACAAAAAACGACTGGCGGCTAACCTAATGTGCGTTTCAAATAAATAGCCTCACAGCCAAAAACTTGTTCTGTTCGTCACTTTCTCAAACGATGTTACCTTTACCTGGATTTTCCTTCAGGTATTAGTGCAAACAAAAAAACTTTCTCTTCGTGTTAGCTAACCAAATATTTCGTTTTGAAGGTCAGTTGCATGAAGTCATTATCTCGCGTCAGTTGACGCATAAATTAGCAAATTCGGTTATAAACAGGAATAAATTATAATTCGAAGCCTGATTGGAATTTATAATTTTTCGAAGTTTAAATCGTATAGTTTTGTCGTTAAAATACTGAGAAATATTCTATTTACTTTACGATTTCACTAGAAATATATACCAATAACTATTTTGTTTTTGTTTGCTTTATTGCTCATCCAAGTTTCAATATCAATCAGTTAATGAAAATAAAATTTAATTACAAAACCAATTAACTTGTAAATATCCAAATTCCTATTATATCCCAAAAATAGACTATCAAAGTACGAGTAAATATGAAAAAGTGTGATGTGTTACTATGGGCTTTGGAATATGCATTAATACTCATAAATAATTAAGGAAAATTTTCGTTTTTACTGAATTTATTTGATCTAATAGTGAGGACAGTTTGTCTATGAGAAAGTTCAAGAAAAGGTTTGCGTACTTTAATAGGGTTATTCGTTCAGTAAGCATTTTTAGAAAGTGGGAAACAAAACTAGTTTTAAGCGTGTGTATACTCGCAACTTTTACAATTTAATTGCATTTGATGTAAATCACTGCAAATGTAATGCAATTTTATTTTTTTAGTTAAGTATTGCTCGATTTGATCATCGATTTAATGAAAAGAAAATATTTAAAATATTTTAATGTGGAATATGATTACTTCAAGTCATACATTATATGAAAAATGATGAAAGATTTATAAAAATTCGGTCTTATTTTATCAAAATTGTAATAAAAACATAGTCAAGCAATTAAACATAAATGAAATCAATAATTATTCAAAATAAAACATTAGCAAAAAATTGATGTGAATTCGATAACAAAAACTAGAAACACTCGTCAATATCGGTATAATAGATGTAAATAAGAATTCGATTTCTAAGCTATAGCCTGTTGATTAACACGCAATAGAGCACGTAATCTGCATGCCTCGCACAGGTGTCGATTGGAGCCATCAGGTAAGCATATGCAAGTAGTCGTATTCAATAATATCAATTCAATTTCCATGTCATTTCTGTTGTGCGGCTGAAAGTCCAGATTTGTCTTCTCATTGGTGTGTGCTATGATTTTGGCGATTGCATCGCTCACTCTATTCCTTTGGCCAGTGATTATAAAGATGGGCGGCATTTTCTTTTTCGGTGTCTCGATGTATGTGTTCGTCTCCTTCTGCACAGCTCTAATGTTGTTGCCATTTTTGCCAACTATTAAACCCACCAAATAAATAGGAACTTCGAAACGCATTTGATGTGAGCCTATTTTTTAAATGCATTTAATTAATAATTATGTGATAACTAAAAGTGCAACGTAAAAAATTAAGCACTTTAAATTGTGGGCAATTTTTAATTAAAATTAGATTTTTGTTCAATAAATTTAAGGCAAATTTTACTGTAAATGTTCAAAAAACATTTGATTTCATTGATGTGCGCGATTTAAGAAGATTTCATTGAGATTAAGCAAACATTTTTTCTCTGGAAAATAGGTTCATATGCATATCGATTTCAAGGAAATTGCATACACGCACATACAAGTGATTCGACACCTGATATTTATTTTTTGACTAATTTTATATTAAAGTCTGTTTGGAATCTTAATCTATGAAATCATTATTCTAATCTTAGTCTAATCTAAAGTAAATGAAACTTAGAAATAATTTATTTTCTCTTTAATTTCAATAGAAGGGCAAACAAGTATTAAGCTTTGATTTTTAGCTGCAAATATTATTTATAGCTACTGGAAATAAGTATCGATTGTCGAAATACTTGATTTCCAAATTTCTATTAAATTAAATATCCGAAAATAGCTAAAATATACCAAATAACTCACAATAAGGAAAATATGAAAATATATGACTGTTACTATGCGTATTGTGAAATGCATTAGTCATAAGGAAAACAATAAGATGTATAATATGTGCTATTAAGACATTTTCAGTAATATTTTGTACGCATTGTTTCCCAACACTTTTTTATTAAGTGGAAAATCATGCGGCAATTAAAGGATAATTATCATGAACAAAACAACAACCACTAAGATAGTTAACATGTTTTACTAAACACAGAGCTAAAAATGATGTACAATTGCGTAATACTGTACACTATTGCTAAATCCTAAATACCTGGCGTTTTTCTGCTGGTCATCAATTTTTCCTCTCTTTCTTTTTGTATAGCAGTGAAATGATCGGCAGCGTTCATTATTTCCGCCTTTATTGCGATAACGTCTTCAATTCGGCCTGTTATGACAAAGACTGGCTCTTCTCCGGGAACTGGAGTTTGAATAAATGTACTCGACTTTGCACGCAACAATTTGATTTTAGCGCCTGTCATAGCAAAATAATTAATAACGTAAGCTAAACACACAAACTAACTGCTAAGAACGTAAAAAAGTTTATAATTTCGAATTAACATAAATTTAAGTGTAAATTTCGATAAAAATGACATAAGACATAGCATAAAACATTTGGTTTTTATAATACCTTGCTTTCCCACAATTTGAGCGACGTGTGCCGAAGATGGAACCCGTACTGATTCGCTATAATAACCATCTATATTAGATGAAGTCGATGCAGATCCAGATACAGACACAGATGACGATGCAGATGACGATGAAGAAGATGATGGCGGAAAGAGAGTATACAATGTCTGATGATAATACAGTGACTGCATTGGGAGTATTTGTCTCCTTTGCGTTGATATCATTTTTATTAATATTTTAGTTAATGCACAAACAATTATAGTTAAGGCTCTCCTCTCCACTCAATGTGTTTACAAAGCAGTCGATAAGCTCACTAAACAGTGAATTGAACTCAAATGTGATTGTGACAGCAATTTAAAGTTTTTGAACTTTTCTTTGGTCAGCTTTCAATTCGTTTGAGGGCGAAACTAATCGACTAATGGCTATACTCAAACCTATTAATCCTTTCAATGATTTGTTGTGTGGACGTCTAGTCATTCTGAATAAACCCTTATAGATAATCCTAGTGTCAAAGTTCGTAACAAACAGCTGCAAACAAGATAAGTGAGAACAATGATAAAACGGAAATATTTATGTATCGCGCATTATAATGATGAGTTAAAGCAAAATATATTTATTTCGGGTATTTTGCTAAAAAATTAAGATTTAAGTTTTTATTTTGTTAAAAAATTTATTTTTTCTTTGAAACAAAAATTTTCAATAGATAATATTTTTAAATGTTTTTCTTTTGTCACTAACAAACTATGCGTATATGAATGAACAATTTCCCCTTAAGAGTTTCTGGAAAAGATCGGTATTGAAATAATTTAAAGTTTGGTTTGACCCATATTGGATTAGGGTCCTGAAATATTTTAAATTTACTCTGCCACTCAAAAGTTTGGAATGACTAACGGACGATTGAATGTCCGTAAGGATGATTAAAATTTAAATAATTAAACGTTATAGTTTTGGCAAAATACATTCGCTTTTAATTTAGAAGATAATTAAAACATATATAAAACAAGAACGACACATTCATAGAGAGCTCACTTTTTATAGTTTTATCTAAGAATATAAGTTTATTTTAAAAATACTTTAATTAATAAATTGATAAAAAATTTCCAATATGACAAAATTAACCAATACGTGCAAAATTTAATGATCGATCTAGAGCGGACACCTCGTTAAACAGACAGAAGAGCAGACACGGTCAAATCCATAAGCTCGCCTTTTTTAAAAATGTGAGCTAAAAATTTCTTTCAATTGAGAGTGAATTTAGTGTTGTACATCACAATTTTTAATATAGTTTCGAAATTTATTGTTTTTCGCCTTAAATATTTTCCGAATTTTGGAACGGCATTCAACTTTTACAATATTTTTGATCCCTAAACCAACAATGTGGGTCATTGTCTTGCTTAGATGCAAAATGTTCATATTATTTCAATACTACCGGACTTTTCTGAAAACAGGTGGATTTAATAATTATGTTTAGGGAAATAATTCATTCATATGAATAAGCTAAAATATTAACCAAAGTTGGTTTAAGGTTTAACATATTTTTTCTGCTTTTCCTAATCTAATCTAATAAATTAAACCGATTTAGTTTTATGCTTCAACTATAAATAATTTAGTACCTATGTTTAAATATAACCTAGACTTGCATTTAATTTAGTTAATGATTAAAAATATGGGAAGTAGAAATTCCACTTAACAGTTTATTTAGAAAAGTGTGTTAGAATTAATTGTATTTTTCTATAGTTGATAAATAATTAATTTGAATAACCAAAATGAATCATTTTCAAATATAAGTGCTGACTTGTTTTTATGAAAGACAGGTAACTTCTGTACAGTAACATATATAAACCAAAATATGAAAGTACAAAACTTTGTATAATAATTTGCAACAATCTTTTATGCGGAACAAAATTCCGTTTGATGTACATTAAGTTTAAGCATATTTGATCCGCTGTATTGTTAGGTATACCTTTAATCTTACAATTAAAATTATATGCCAAATCTGAATTGCAGCAAAGTTTAGGATTGAAAATGTTATTTTCTCCCATTCATATTACAGCATGTACATATACTAGTATTCACCGCAAGCCCAGAAAAAGAATATTTTTAGCTCACAATATACATGTGCCAAATGCCAAATTTTATAGACGTAATGCAAAGCATCACGAATCAGTTGCACACAATCTAATGGTGCAATTGCCTTATTTGGTACACTAAAAAACTAACTGCTAAAATATTTTTTAACTGTTTTATTTACTTAATAATTACTAATTAATAGTGTAAAAATGAGTGACACTGTTAGTAAAATGAATATTAATGATTTAAACGATGATTGTCTCAAACTAATTTTCAATCATTTGGATATAAAGGAAAAGCTATTAATTGAGTGCGTGTGTGTGCGATGGCATCAGTTGATCGTTCAATTGCTTAATACGCAGCAAGTAATTAAAATTGGCCAAAAGTCTAGTTTTAGGAATTATTATTCGTGCAATGATGTCCATTATTTTATTCATAATTGTACGTATTTTTATGACTAACTAATTTTTTACAATCTTCTTGGCTAATTAAAAATAATAAAACTAGTAATTCCCGTTCGCTTTGCTCACACCAATCAACACATAAGCCCCTGTTTATGGATTAATTGGCATTCTTTTTTATTTTATTACTATAATAGATCAAATAAGGTTTTACTTGTTTTTATGCACAATGCTTTAAGCACAAAATCGTTACTAAGATAACCACACTGACAAACATGCATTTGCTTATATTACAGTAGTAATAGCGATGCAATCACCTTTTATGCATAAATAAAAAAATATCATTAAACTATTATTAAAAAATCATCAAAAATCATTAAATTTTTATACTTTTAATTTATTAATTTTTTATATTTAAACAAAAGTAATCGAAATAATGACTTTAAACTTGTGATAGTTAACTATAAATGTTGTTTTATTGACTTAATTCTTAAATTATTCTTATAATAATAGCAAGAGAAAACTAACCATTTTAAAATTAGATTTTTAGACACGCCCACTGATTTAATTTAAATAAAAAAACTGACATTTATAGTTTGCTTTACTTACAGCATAATGTTACCACAGACCTTTCTAGTTGGATTACTCTTGTTTTTACCAGAAACTTATTCAAATTGTCGTGATATTTTTCATCTGTCATTTTTCACATTTAACCATCGCTATATTTAATTATATTTTCAGATCTTACTATTCTATTAAAAAACAAATCAGATGTAAAAATCTTTTATTAAAAAATACATATTTTTAAAGGTATTTCGTTACGGCATAATAATGACTGGATTAACGAGACCAACATATCTAATGATAACTTAAGCGCAATAGTGATTCGCTGTCCAAATATCGAATATTTGTATGTATGCGACTGTTACATAAGCGTATCTACGCTCGAATGGATTATATTGCAAATGATGAAACTAACATGTATATCACTAATCTCTATCAATGGCATTACAATTGGCGATTGGGTTCGCTTATGCGAAGCATTATCGCAGAAAAAATTGACTCATTTCACGCTCTCCGACAATCATTTCGCTAATTTCGATATATCGCGCTTAATCGAAAACTGGCGTTCACTTAAACAGTTAAGTTTAGCGTATTATCGGTCGTCGCTAACAGACATCTTCGCGCAAATTAGCGGCACAATAGCTAAGCTAACATTGATTGAGTGTTTTCGCACAAATCTAGTGTCGATGAAGTCATTGGTCAACGGAAATGGTGCGAACCTCAAAAAACTAATTGTGCATAAAGTTCCCACTTATGACGAAAACATTTTATGCGAATTCATATGTCTGAAGATGTCTCATCTCAAACTTTTTTCCTACACTTTTGATTCTCAGGTAAGGAAAAAACCTTAAATTAAAAATTATGAATACACTAACAACGAAATTAAATAACTTTGATGACTCTAACAATCGTTTTTAATTGTGAAGGTTCCATATATCGCGCCAATCGAATACTTGAAAAGTGTGGAACACTTGAGCATCTTATCGGACGAAGAATATGGTATTCATGTATCGTCACTATTTCCACGGGTTTTGGGAAATGTGAAATACTTGCGGCTAAATTCGCATTTGGACACCAGAATGATACACAATCTGGAACTACTATTTCCAAACGTGGAAAAGTTAGAGCTGTCTTTCGACCGGATTTGCTGTGATTGCGCAGAACTCAGCAATAATCTACTGAACAACCAGAATATCAATAACCAAAATAATCAAATAAATAACAATAATAATAATAACAATAACAATAATAATGGGCAAAATAACGCGTTACAGGATAATAATTTCGTGAACGACGACAACGAAGACGAGCCATACTTAGACGACAACTGTGTGGCGTGCAGTGAAAAGTTTATCTTAATTATATCGAGACTGGAAAAGTTGCGATTACTTGGGCTTAACGGCGAACGCATAAAAGACAGTGCCGTTAGATCGCTACAGCATTGCCGTCGACTCAACTTTATCGTAATTGATAATAATTGTTCCGAACTTAACTTAAGACTATTAATATTGACGTGCGTTGATATGGCGAAGACTAATCGACAACAGCTGCTGACGTTAAAGATTAGCGACAAATATTATTCGCGCATTATTAATATTAGAAATATGCCGCAAAATTTTGTGATTCTTAAACATTTATGAAAAGTTATTGAATTTTCCAAATAAAATTTTTAATTTACGATGCGTTTAATATTCTAAAAAAATCTCAATTGACTTTAAGCTTGCATTGGAAAAAATCAAACTTACATAATAATGATCAATTACATAATCGTGTACCTGATCGTACCCGTACTTAATTGATGCCATCCATTCAATTTCTTAACGCATCAGTCACTGGAAATCATTGATACTAACGGTTTAAGTCAATTTTATAGCTTCATAACATATCGTGACTAATGTTGGCACTCATTAACTATAAACAAATCTCGATTCGCGTAAATCAAGGACAACTGTCAAATAAATTATAAATATAGCGAAAGTTACATTCGAAAACCTATTCTTTGAGATAAGACTTTCTAAATATATTTCTTTCTGATGATTATAAAATAAATAAATAATGTAAACCCATATATCCTCTATGATTTAATAGTAACTTTAGGATTTTGTTAATGTAACGCACGTAAGAAGTAACAAAAATATCAGTAATAACGGAAAACTTATTGCTTTTATCCCGATATAATCGGATAAAGTTAAGTCTAGATATCAGAAGGGATCAGATAGCGTATGAATATTAAATTTTGGCTAAAAATACAGAATAACGCTCTAATTTAGTTTGGTTATGTCAGACTGGCCAATCAATGGTAAGGTTTGAATCACTTAAAAAAATTACAAACAGGTTCTCATTTCAACAAAATTTTGTTAGGTTTAAGGAGTGGAAATTTAAAAAAAATTGTTATTCAATTCAGACGAATTTTCTCAGAACATTTTTTAGTTTGTAGGCTAAATTGATTAGTTTTTACATCTCCTTGAATTTTGTTTATTAAATTTAGGTTTGCGTACTATTAAAAAATAAAATAAAAAGTTGTTTGCCTAAAATAAGTGTTTATCAAAATAAACTAATATAGTTTGTAGAAAGTAGAAAGTAAAGGGTTTTGAGAACTTCAAAAAGTTAATCTCCCATTTTCTTTAGAATTTAAGATCCCTGTACTTGATTTAAGATTTTGTAAGTCAAACGCTTGTTGTGTGTTAATGGAATTTTTAAATAGACTATTTTAAAAGAAAAAAGTAAAAATGAATATTCTTTACTGTAATTTCACCTTAAAACTAAGGGTTATTTTATTTATCTAAAAATTATGTGATTCGAATAATTTATATTTAATGATTTATACGCAAGTTTATGTACTGTAAAATCTATTGCAGCATTTAACCGTGAGAATAGAAAACATTAAGAAAACTCACGAAAATTTGAATAATTTTAACAATTTTTAGTAGATTTCTAAAATAAGTTAATTTTATTAAATCAAAAAGTAAAAAATTATGGCTGTTAGCGCCAGCATAGCTTTTATCTTTTGTGAATCTCTAATTATTATTATATAAATTTTAAATTATTTATTATTTAATAGCAAAGCATATTAATTAACTTATATAAACACATATACGTATAGTAGAGGACAAATGACTGATCAATACTAATACAGCAGAACTGAATCTATACGTATCTTAATTGGTTGATGATTTTGTACCTGTATATAAGGTTTCAATAATATCTCTGCCAAGATATACAGCTTCGTTTGAGATTGTGACACTAGTGTGCGGTTGCAATGAACCTGTTAATAGTTTATTGTATAGTTTTTCATTCTATTTCTCAATTTTAAGATTCATAGTAATAACAAGAACGTAAATTCATACTGAGCCAGTTTTAAAAATATCCTAATATTTTTGTATCTACAAACCCGGTCAGCTGAGAGTAGATTCCATCTGACTCTTTGGCAATCTATAACGTATATGTGAAAAAATTTGAATATGATCCCGTCCTGCTACTTACAATCTTTAGTCCTGTCCTGTTCGATGAAATTTTTAGTCATGTTCCGTCATGTACCGAAATTATTTTAAGTCTCTATATATCACACAATTTCATTAAAAATGTTTATCAACTTTTTATGAATAGAATTTAAATAAATTCTTTGAATATCACTTCAACAAAACATTTTCAATAATTATCTTTTACAGGAAAGATTTGTTATGCGGTAAAATTTACTTATATTAAAAAATGGAGATATACAGTAATAGATTTTTGCACATAAAATTTTGAACAATTATATTTTTGAGATTTTTCTAACAAAATCTACGATCTTGGGACATTTCGCAAATTCAATTCGATAGTACATTCCCGTACCGATAAAACCCGAAAAAAGTTTCTTTATCCCAATCTTTTCACGTCTTGTCCCTAACTTTTTTACATGACTATTCCAAAAATGAATATCGTAGAAGGATAACTCTATATTAATTTTCGTTCTATGTTAAATTTTTCAAAACCTGAAACAAAATTCATGGGTCCACGAGCTAAAAATATGTAGTATTTATTTTGTGCAATGTTAAAATCAAACGACGAAACTTTAGTGTCCGCCTGACGAAACCAACTACAGC
>JAQIXJ010003441.1:0-12805 GCA_034700185.1 Phthiracarus laevigatus
AAAAGTTATATTCTAAGCATAATTTAATTATTAGAATTTAAAAACAAACCGATTGAATCGCAATTACAAGGAAGACAGCGATTGTCCTGAGATGTATAGTAATTGTCGCGACATCTTTCACAATTAGGACCCGAAGTATTATCGATACAATCAACACAATGCCCTCCGCGTCCAGTCGTTCGCCACAAATCATTATCAAAATAGCATCTATTTGATCTTCCATTACAATTGCATGCTAAATAAAACATTTTAATCTTGTTATAAGTTTATACTTAAAAATATACAGTTTACTATTTGCCGGTTATAAGTAATAATTAGAGCCAATGTATTATATATGCTACATCTCACGTTGTTCGATATCCTCCTATAATTACCATACTAAACTGTTAAAAACTTGATGACCAAAAAATTGATAAGCGTTACAATATCTATCTATAATTTTAAACTACATTTTTATTAAGTCAAGTTAAAAATCTATTAATTCATTTTTTATAAAAGAAACGCTTTAACTATTAAATTGTATTTTTAATAACTAAATTAGTTATAAATAAATTATAATTAAGAGAAAGTTTTTATTTCTCTGAATTTATTGTGGAGGAGTTCTGACGGGAGTATAAGGTACTACTAGTTGTCGGCGTGATTAGTTCGACAGCACATTTCATTTTTATAAGCTGTTTGCCAATTTGTAAAATATTGAATGCCAGTCTTTCTGTGTTCAAACACAATAGAATGCTTTTGATAATAAATGGATATTTTGTATTATCATTATAAAGAATAGGAGGATTCGGGGAAAAATACCATAATACATATTGACATGCTTTTTAAAACATGATTGACATATGATAACTTTTTAAGTACGGTATACAATTGCTTTTAAATCTTACGCACCACTTAAACATAGATAAATATTATCTATTTTGAAATTGACGCAAGTTATCTAAATAATGGCACGTAAGTCCACTGCTAACTTACAGACATGGCTCAACTTTTAAATGTGAGATAGAAATTTTTGAATGTTTAAAAAGCTCGTACTGTATCCCGACAGTACTTTAGCATAGTTCAAGTGACAAATGATGTTATGAACGGTACCTATTTATGTCTGTATGTACACTTAAAACAGATTTAGCTTTCTGCCAGAAACTGTTTAAAAAAGTAATAATGATTTTAAAATCTGAAAAATTTTTTCGAAAACAAAATAAGATTTTGTTAAATTAATAAAAAATACAATAAAAGAATGAATTTTTTATGTCATTCATATTTTTATTTAGTTTCTTGAACTTAAAGCTCATTATGAATGTTATTTCTTGTTTCTTACTTTAAATTATAGGTAACAGATCCTAGTACTGTATATGTAAGGCTGGCTTCGTTAACAGAGCTATGCTATCCATGATCTATGCCTTATAAGTTATAACATCTTATATTGAGAAATAAAAAACATCGTCTACCGACCGCTACGAAGGCATTAAATGGACGCTACAGACGATCAGATGCCTGACTATGAATAGCAATATTTTGATCGTAAAAAGTAGTTCATAAGCGCCTAAAAATTTTAAAGGGTTAAGCCTAAAAAACTATACTTAAATTAAAATAAAAGGCTAAATAATTAAATTAATTAAAATATATATATAATGCACAAAACAAACCAATGTTTTAACATAGTTCAATAGCGTAGTTATATTTTTTTAAAATGCAGCTAAAAATAAAGTGTTATATGTAGAGTTATGTGGATGACACGCATTCTGGCGAAAACATACTAATATTAACCCTAAATCATTGTTTTTGATAAAACTTTGTATTCTTAGTAATTATTATTTTATTAGTCAATTAGACTGCATTTTCATAATTTTTTACATTGACTACTATTATTCTAGTATTTAAGAAAATGTTTTAAAAGTCAGTCTTATATTAGTTGTCGGCACATTCATTTCAAATATAATTGTTTTTATGTTAATTTAATGTTTAAATAAAGTTGGCTTACTTTCGGCTAACGTGAGGGTTCGCGCGTATCAGTAATATAAATTTTTTAAAAATCACATACGTTTACACTCATAAGCATTTTTAGCGGTCGCTCTTCTCCAGGGCTGATCATTGAAAAATGGTAGACATTCGTTGCAATCTGGACCTGTTGTGTTGTGTTCGCATCGACATATTACTCTGCGTTGCGATGAATCCCAATCATGTCTTCCCAACGGGTCAGAGCATTCACTCGCGTGACCGTTGCATTTACATCTAAATCAATACGAATTACAAACATTGGTAAGTATAAACTTATATTTAATAACCGTTTCTGTATATCAGTATTTCGATGCTTACATTCCTCCCACAGAAAAATCAGAAATAGCGTAATAATATGATTTTAATACTTGTGGATCACCGAATATTTCGTCCCCAAACGTGTTCATTCGGTCCAAAGTAATCCTTATATCGGTTGCGGTTACGAATTCCTATTTTTTATATTACGATTACAATTTATAAATTATGCTTCAAACGCGTGAAATAATACCTGAAGAAGAGAGCTATTTTCAAAATTCAGAGCACTCGGTCGTCCTTCCAAAGTAGTAAAAATAACATTTCCTCCCGTCAGTGGCGATATATCACTGAACTCTTTGGTGCACAATGCTTTGGTTTCATCTTCACGACTAGCATAAACACTTTCAGTTACATTATATTTACTAAGACAAGTTGCACTATAGTATTGAAATGGAATCCACAGACCATCTTCTGTGGTTCGCTTGTATATTGCAAAGCTTTCCGGACGCGGAGAATGAAACTTTAGACGTACATATGTGATGTCAAAAGCTTTACCTAACAATTGTAACCCAAAGTTAACCAATAGGAAATAAAAATTGGTATAATATATTAGAATCAGAATCAGCCCAAATACAATTTGATTTTAAACTTTTCATTAAAAAAAAGTTTAACATGTTATGCATTTTAATTACATATTCCTAAAATGTTTATTTAGGGCTCATATGCAGTAAATACAGAATCTAAAAACTAGGGTACGTAAAGTTTCTCAACTCATGCTTTTTAAATTCCCTTTTCGTTTTCGACTTTCAATCAAAATAAGAATTATGCAATCATCATAAATATGTTTCCGACATACTACAGATATCTCTCTATATAAAATATTATGTTTTTTCGGAGATACCCTGTAGATGCTAAAGGTTGATAGATTTAAATTGGTTTAGCTTTGCTAATGGTTAAAATTTTGTCCATTTTTTAACGTTGAAATATATACGAATGGTATAAACCAATAAACCATTAAATATGGTTTAAATAGAAAAAGTAAAATTTTAAAATATCCTCCGAAACGTAACTTATAAACGTGAGTTAAAAAGTAATTTATCGAAAATTCTTTTGTGAAATATGGCTTTAAGGGAAGAACTAAAAATTCTTCCAGAAATAGTGTAGAAAAGTTGTGAAATTAAAAGTTAACAAGAACGGTATAGTTATGGAGAGCTCACTTTTCGTAGTTAAAGCCAAATAATGTGAAAAATATACGTTTAAAACTGTGATTACAAGATCTCAAATCCCTTTATTAATACAAGAAATCTGTGAAATCCCTTAATTAATATAAAATTGCGGACAGACAGACAGACATTGTCAAATCCATAAGCTCGACTTTGTTTAGTCAAAATGAGATAATAATAATCTTAATTCAGCGTTTTGTGTTAAGTTTGGGTTAGTTTGACATTATTAATTAGAGATTCGGTTTTGTTAAAGTATTTTCGAATTATAGCTAATTTTTTTTGAAGTTTTAAACGCAGAAATATGTTGTAAATACTATATAAAATAATATTAAATTTTAAAAATTGAGTAAATATTTCTAGACAACTTTTACAGTGAGAATTAATAAGCTCTAAACGAACGAATGTGTTGCTTTCGCTAAAATATAGAAAAATCTTAAACGATTTCCTTTATAACGCAGTTTGGCTATAGTTTCCTGAGATAAATACAAGGATTTTTGTTTGATTAAATCAATTGCTGTAATACTGATATACAACGCTCATTAAACTAAATAACGCAATATTATCTTAATCATACTAAACATAACCATTATTTTCCGTTATAAGTTATAGTAAAAATTAATTGGTATAAACAGTTAAGAAAAGTTTGGTTAAAAAGTTAAAACCGATACCTAAATGTAGGGTTAGATTGACTTGATTTGGATACTGTATTCCCTCAAACATGGTATCACTTTGCCACCACGTCGGCTCATTATTATCATTAAAATCGGTGGTATATGATGGTGGATGAGCTAAACTAGCGTTGGACGCGTCACACACTTCACATGTCTTTTTACTGGAACCGGTGGCACCAGTTTGTACACAATACTCAATTGGCGCAGAAGTGCCGCACGTGTTGGTTGCTTCCACTGCCACTAAATAAGCGGCATTTACGAACTCAGGCACACATCGCTGTGACTGACCCTTGTCGTCGTAACACCGATTTGCGTTGACATTTGCATTTGAATGAGACAGTCTACCATAAAAGTTGTCGTATTGACATAAAATGCTTGGAATAAATATAATATAAACCAATAGTTTTAATGACACACACGTTAAAGTATTTGTACGTAAGTGACAGTTATTTGTTACGAGTGGCCGGTCAGCCATCATTGCCATCATTGCCGATCTCATCCAACCAAACATTCCAATCCACACCGAATAAAGCGGTGTTTATGTGTGCTTTTGTCGCGCTTTGACCACACCTAACAGTTTTCACAAAAACTTCACGAAAAAATCTAAAATAAACAAAAAATAGAGGCTATGCCTATTTTTACCAACAAATCAATACGCATGCGTCAACAATACTATCTATAACTTCTTATAACTTGAAGTCCGACATAAGAAACTAAATAGAAAGTTTAGAAACTTTTCAAAGTAAAGAGTAAACAGTTGAGTGAGCAGTGAGTCCCAAAACCAGCGCTAACACACCAATCCAATCAATAATGAAACTTATACGTTCTCATGTACTAATGCTGTTTAAAGTTTGCGCGTATCGCTATAAAAACTAATCGAAAAAATGTGTTTAACGCATGTTTCGTCAGCTTAAAGGCAGTTACTGTTTTCTGTACCAAACACTGCAATTAATGCATAATAAATATATATACTTATTTGCGGCGCTTATGTATAGTATGCTAAGATTAATAAATTGCAGTCGAAGTTTACGTATTAATTTGTTCGTTTTTAAGATTATTGCTTTTGACTTAATTAAATGCGATAAATATTGCTTAGAATTGAACAGGAACGAAAGAAAAACTAGATTCACAATAATTTTTAATTATGAATTTTATCAATTAAGTTAAGAAAATTTTCCCATGTATTAGCCGGTGGAAAAGGAGCAATGCAGGCCCCAAATTTTTATATATTTTTTAAACTAATATTTGGATGGCGAATCCAATGGTAACCTCCGTTTTGACCCCCACCCCTCATACCAGAATACACCACCTAAAAAATTTTTTTCAAAAAATTTCAAAATCGAAAATGAACAAATGGAAGTGTACCGCACATTGTTTTTTCAGTTTTGTTTTATCATTTTGTGTTGTGCATAATGTCGCAACAATTTAATAATTTTTTTAAAAATCTAAGTGTCTTCAACTTTGATTTGCATCTTCAAACTTTTTCAAATGAAGATCTTCGGAAAATGCGTGCGGAAAATGATTCACATATGACATTAAGTATATTTTTAATGCACATTTTAACCGGTTAACTTTTAACTTTTGTTTTAATTAAAAAGAATAGATTTTTAAATGTCGGGCGTATAAACGTACGCGATGTCCAAAATTCGACCCGTTGCGCAATACTTTCTTTGAAAACGCGCAACTTGATTGGGACACTTCTTTACGTTTAATGTTCTGTTTTACAAAACAATTAACACGTAAAACGGCAGTAACCCATTTGGACATCGATACACACAGTTACAGTTTGGTACGGGTTTTATAGAGGTGTGTGCGAGCGAATTAATCGGTTAACTGACGCGCCGATAGGAGGTCCGGGAGTTGTGGTCCAAATAGATGAAAGCTTTCTATGGACCAACAAATATAATCAAGGACTGCCAACAGGAGCACAAAGTCAACTTTATCGTGACGCATTAAATACCGCACCAGCAATACTGCCAAATGGAATGCCGGACCCCGCTCACGATGACGAAACAGATAGCGATTAATTAATTACTTTTATTTAGTATTTTCATTTTAAAAAATCAAGATTTTCGATCTATGAGGAGGGGTAAGGGGTCAAAAAGGAGGTCACCATTGTATTCGACATCCACATATTAGTTTTAAAACAAGAAAGACACATTCACAGAGAGCTCACGTTTTAGTAGTTATCATTTATTTTAAAACAAAAATTTACAAAACTAATTGAACATGAAATAATTGTGATCTTTCATCGTAACTCCAAAATAATGTAATACAATTGTGTTGATCAACGATTGGTAAAATGACAATCAGGCATTAAAAAACCTTGTTGAGGATAAATATTCTTTATTCGTCTATTTAAACCTTTACTTAAAAATAGCCAAACTGGACAGGCTGCGGACACCGTGACAGACAGACAGACGGACGGACATACTCAAATCCATAAGCTCGCCTTTTTTAAAAAAAAGTTAGCTAAAAATATAAAATTTGGGGCCAGCATTGCTATCTTTCCACCGTATTAGCCATTGATTTCTGTATGTTACATGATATGAGTAGTAGTATTATAGACAGGGAATGAAAAAATGGCGTCCATTTCTGAATATTTTGACGATCGGTCTAACTTCATTGCCTAACTTGAACTAACCTTAATATTTATCAATTTCTTAAATTAAGGTAATATAACCAATTTCTTATTCTAATAAAGGGTTTTGCCCATTTTCCTAAACTATGAACGTTTTACCAATATCTTATAGTAATAAAGGAGAATTTACTAATTTCTTAAATAAATTTAGGGAAAATAGCCAATTTATTATTCTAATAAAGGGTTTTTACAAAAAAAATTTATTATTAAGGGTATTTTTTACCTATTATACTAATAATATTACTAAAATCAATGCTATGACTACTGTCTTCTCAATCAAATTCATCATCTGAATCAATTGGTTATTGTTTTTTACACCTTTTTTTAAATTCATATACGAATTGTTCTACAAATGCTACGATCATCACATTGTAATTTTTCTAATTTAATATAATACGCGAATTAGTCAGTAACAATATTAAAACATTTTATTAAATTTAAACCATCTCTTTGAAGCAAGTAATCGAACATACAATAACACAATAGAGGGCTCAATTCTAATTCTGTTGCAGTACCATCTGTCTTAAGTCGAATGTTAACAAAATAGTTCAACGATTAATCAACACAAATCATTTTTTCACTTAGCTGCGCCAATAAATTTTTTAATAAACTAATTATCTCGTGAAATATGCCATTAGATTTGATCGTTTTTCTATAAACTTCAAATAATCCAGTCATATCCCACACTTCAACTAATACATTTTGAGCTGACATTATATTGTTCTGACTTTAAAATTAATTAAATTTCGTGCTTCTGTGCGTTTGCTAGTTTGCAAATGAACAATTTTTCAACACGATGAGTTTATACATCCTTTTACTTCAAAAACGAATAATAAAAGAAAATAATAACATCTTAGCGTTTTAAGTTATTTTATCACATCAGTGACATATAGCAGCATATTTTCCAAACATCTTTATTATCAACTGCCTGTTGTTTTTAAGCTTTTCCCGTCTTATCTTTTACTGAATACATTCAATAAACCAACCAAACTCTTCTAGTTTTAAACAAAGTCCTTTCTTAGTGGCATTGTCTTTATTATTGTAATTTTTCATGTCCAAATAAATAAAATGTTAATCATAATCGTTTGTAAATCTGTTTGTTTATCTATTTGTAAGTTTTACTACTTCTACCGGAGCATTGCTTATTAGACTATGTACTTATTCAATGATGTCATCACTTATATAATCATCATATTCAGAGTTTTCCATTGACTTATCCTCATTGTGTTCAGAATCTGAACTTGATTCAAAATTTTTACTAAGTTTCATTATTATTGCTATCAGACTCATTAGATCCGTTGTTAGCTGATTCTGATTCAATATTCATTTTCTGAGACTTTTACACTAATTCGATGAAGGAGAATCATCTATATTATTTTAATAAAGAAATAGTTGATGAAATGTTGGATGTTAAAGACAAGCCAAATGTTAAAAATAATTTTTGATTCACAGCATTGAATGTACTAATATTATTAGTATAATCGGTAAAAAATACCCTTTATAATAAAAGAAATTTGTAAAAAAAACCTTTATTAGAATAATAATTTGGCTATTTACCCTAAATTTATTTGTAAATTGGTAAATTTCCTTTATTACTATAAGATATTGGTAAAATTCTTCATAGTTTAGGAAAATGGGCAAAACCCTTTATTAGAATAAGAAATTGGTTATATTACCTTAATTTAACAAATTAATAAATATTAAGGTTAGTGCTAGTTAGGTAAAGAAGTCAGATAGATCGTCAAAATTCAGAAATGGACGCCATTTTTTTCATTTCCCGTCTATAATACTACTACTGATATGTCTTAATCAATTAATGTGATTTATTCCCATGCATAGCATTTACGGTCCTTTAGAGAAAATCAATGTTTTTTATGTTCAATTCAACAAATATTCCATTGATATGGCATCAAAGGGACCGCATCATACAATTTGATGCGTGGGAATATATTCCACTGCTCTGACCCTATATTAGTACTAAAGTTTCATAGTGATTGATTGGCGGCAATCAGTCGGCAGACTGCGATAAACAGCAATCAAATTAAAAACAAAAATTACTTTTATACATTTTGAAATTTTTGACTTGTATTATTGATACGGTGCCATCTGAATGCCGCCAATCAAGCACATGGACACTATGATTATCATTATCAGAATATTCGAATTTTATCTCTTTCTCCTTTAGGTTTGAAACTTATTATTGAATATAACAAAACAAAACTAATACTTTAAAACTGCTTTTATTTTACCGAATCCAAGTACTTATTACCAATTTACGGAAAATAGTGTTACCGAATTATCAAATCTCCTTGTAGTTCAAATTTATTGTGTTATTAGAGTGGTGTGTTTTAGGCTTTCTATGGACCTAATTTTTTCCGGAATTTTGTTTCAAATGTCAAAAAAATTGTCGCTTAAATCCATTGAGGATTTACCGGATCCCACGAATTTTAAAAATTTCTGACTCTAATACCATGCTTTCTACTATGCAAATGTATTACACACTTAACCTAAGTGCCTAATTATTACAAAGTAACCTAAGTATAACCTGCGTAAAACTTGATAAATTTTACAGAATTAATCTCGTTATTTTCTAGTTACCGTTTACCAAATTTATACTTTTGTTACCGAAAAATTTGATGCCTAATTATTACAAGCGTCAGTGTTATACTAACTATGAGCAAATTTTCGATTCTCGCATATTATATTAAAAATAGTAAAGCCATTTTTTAAGATAATTTTTCGATCACTAATTTTTTAAAAAATGAAAATTTTCAGTTTCCGGATTCATTAATTATAATGTTTGTATTAATATGTGACGTAATATTTGGTTTATGATGGAAATTGAGTGATATTATTGTTGTGGTGTATTACTGTTAATATAACAAACCATTTAAATTTAAATATAAATATGATTCATAGTCTTTTCATTATCAATCAATCGGGGTATGGATTACGATAATAATAATAATTATAAAAATAATAATAATATGATTACATATTTAGAGATGTATTTATGGAGAAGCACTGGAAAAGTGTAATCCATCGTTCAGTATGCGATTACTTCTTAGACGCGCAGCGAAAGTCAACCGATTCTAACAACATATCGCCTGTTATAGCGACGCCTCACTATTATCTCATATCAATATTTCGATGTCAACTATATTTCGTTGCAGTCACTGTTAACGAAATTCCTCCTCTTTTTGTTATTGAATTTCTCCATAGAGTTGTCGATAATTTTATAGACTATTTCAATGATTGCAACGAATCACTAATCAAAGAGCATTATGTGGTTGTTTACGAATTATTGGACGAAATGCTCGACAATGGCTTTCCATTGGCCACTGAATCAAATATACTTAAAGAGTTAATAAAACCGCCAAACATTTTACGAACCATTGCTAATACGGTGACCGGAAGGACTAAGTATGTCATATTAAGTGATAATTGTAATAAACTATTATGTATTGTGTACTGTATTGGTTAGTGTTTCGGCAACACTACCATCAGGACAGTTGTCGAACGTTCCGTGGAGGAGAGCAGGCGTCAAATACACTAATAATGAGGCGTACTTTGATGTGATCGAAGAAATAGATGCTATCATTGATAAAAGTGGTTCCGTTGTATCCGCAGAAATACAAGGATATGTATGTCTAGCTATATTTTATTTTGATAATAATTGATTGGTACACTATGGTTTCGCAGATCGATTGCTGCATTAAATTGTCAGGAATGCCAGATTTGAGTCTATCATTCGTCAATCCGCGACTGTTCGATGACGTAAGCTTTCATCCATGCGTGCGATTTCGGAGATGGGAATCGGAAAGAGTGCTCTCATTCGTTCCGCCCGATGGAAACTTTCGGTTAATGTCTTACCATATTGGAGCGCAAAATATGGTATCGATTCCTATTTACATTCGACATCACATTTCGTTTAAAGAAGTTGGCGGCGGAAAAATTGAATTACAAGTCGGCCCCAAACAAACTTATGGGAAACTAGTAAATTAATTTAAATATTTTTTTAAATTATTATTATTATTATTAAAAATTGGATTGTGTTATTAGCTGGAAGGCGTCATTATAGAAATAGTAATGCCAAAAACTGTTCTTAATGTAAACATAACTCAATCGCAAGGAAAATACTCGTTTGATCCGGTTTCCAAGTTACTGGTATGGGACGTCGGACGCATGGAAATGTCTAAATTGCCAACTGTTAAGGGTATCATTAATTTACAAAGTGGTGCACCGCTTCCCGATTCCAATCCCACAATTCTCGTAAAATTCACTATAAGTCAGCTCTCAATATCTGGATTAAAAGTTAATCGCCTCGATATGTATGGAGAGGTAAGTCTCAATTATTATTCTATGATTTAACGTTAAATCAGTTGATTTAAAAAAATTATTTATTTTTAATAGAAATATAAACCATTTAAAGGAGTAAAATATTTGACAAAAGCTGGTAATTTTCAAGTGAGAACGTAATAAGAAATTTATAGTATTTATTGTGTTTTACTGAATTATTAATTGTTTTATATATAATTATACATTTTTATTGAATTATCAAATGGAATCAAGGTTTAGGTACAGTTTCCGATAACCAATCTAAATATGGTTTATTTCCATGTTGTATCTAATAATAAATTTATAAATTGAATGAATTGTTTGAATTAAAAATACGGTGTACAGTATGTGTGCGTATGACTTACAGGTACAGATATAACTTCGCACACTTCGTACGGATGATTATCTTTGACGACACTAATTAACTGTTCAATTCTATTTGTTCGCGTTTTAATCATCATTAAAACTTCGGAATCGGTTTCTATTTTGCCCTTCCATTCGTATATGGAGGTAACTCCAGGTATGATATTAACGCACGCACACAAATGGGTTTCCACTAATTTTCTAATTAAATACAATGAATAATAAATAATAAAATGCAATTAAATACAAATGAAATGAAATGTAATTAACTGTGCAATTTGTTTTGCCACTTCGCTATTTGGTGCCGTAACGTATGCCACACTAAATTCACTCCATTCTGTGCCACTCATTCTCCGCGATAATTCTCTTATAGTTGTTGGATACAGATTTTTATGGCTTAATAAAGCACTCGATATTATATAACTTCGAAAAAATCGATTAATTATTGACATTAAAGATTATCGCACATCAAACTTTAAAAACTGTTTTGTAAATAGAGGTGTTTACATGTTGAACTAAACAGAGTTATGGCATTATGTGCAACTCAAACAATATTTAAATATATAAAAACTAGATATATATGAATACTAAGAGAACAAATTATCGAAGTTCACAAATCGTTATAAGCTTATATTAGATTATATTATAATTATATTAAATAAATAAAAATTAATAAATTGTAATAAAGAGAACGCGTTTATTACTAAAACGATTTTATTAAAAGAAAAACGACTGTTAGGTACGAGATTATAGACACGAATGATAACAAAGAGTCATAAACATAATAGAAAACGTTAAACTAAATATTCAAATAATTGCACGCATGCGTAGAGACTAGTAGTGTCTCAAAATATGAACTTATAAAATGGGTTTTATTCAAAATCGCGGATAGAATATGGTTTTGAAATTTAATCGTTCTGCTTTAGATAGCAATTCATAGCAATTCGAGGGTACATTAAAAATTTTAAATACTTTGCCCGATTTTTGTTATAAGTATCCGATCATAGTTATCCAAGGTCTGAAGTGCTAGTGGGGTCAGATCCTGAAAATCTCAATTTTGAAGGAGGGTCTAAAGCTCATTGGTTTTAAACAACAATTTTTTAGGGCTTTGGAACAAAATGTTTTTTTTTCAAACGAAAAATACCACTTTTTCAATGCATTCTCAACTTTATCAGAATTCTAGGGGGTCAACCCTTGGCAAGCAACCCCCTGCGGTAATTATTGGAACGAGGTGGCAGTAGACCGCCATTGTACAGACCGGGATAGAGATAAGTGGTGGTCAACCAATCACAACGCACAACGCATTTCATCAGATTTTT